>JABMCL010000745.1:240000-260000 GCA_018857735.1 Alviniconcha marisindica
TTCCGTCCGCCATTCTACCTGTCAGTTCTTTTAAATCTTCCCTGAAAACCTTTCTCTCTTCAAAAACCTTTTCTTCAGTCCCATTGTCCTGATATACAAATGCGCGCGCGCATGTGTGTGTGTATGTGTGTGTGTGTGTGTGTGTGTGTGTGTGTGTGTGTTGTGTGTGGTGTGTGTGTGTGCGTGCGTGCGTGAGTGTATGTGTGTGGTGTGTGGTGCGTACGTGCGTGAGGATGGTGTGTGCGTGTGTGTGTGCGTACATGTGTGTGTGTGTGTGTGTGTGTGTGTGTGTGTGGGGTGTGTGTGTGTGTGTGTGTGTGTGTGTGTGGTGTGGGTGTGCGTACATTGTGTGTGGGTGTGCGCGTGTGCGTGCTTTGTGTGTGTGTGTGTGTGTGTGGGGTGTGTGTGTGTGTGTGTGTGTGTGTGTGTGTGTGTGTGTGTGTGTGTGTGTAGTGTAGTGTATGCATTGAATCTGGAAAACATGTACATGGTCAGAATGTGTAAGCGCAAAGAATGTGTAGCTGTCTGTGCAAGTTGGGCGTTCTAACTACCCATTAACGTTATTTATTTTATTATCATTACGTACTTACCAAATCTGAATCATTCCCATCAGTTCTCCACTTTTGACTTCGACGACTTCTACCCGACCTGCCAACGAACCTTGCAGGCGTCTTATTATAAAGGCTTTTAAAGCCCCACTCGTATTTTCTTCCTTTCGCGAAACGAGCAGATGATGATGATGAAGTGATGCTTTATGTCCTCAGATGTCAGTTGACATATTAGGGACAAGTTGTGACCAATGCCGAAGCACGGTGCAATAAATCTTTACGTCCACGGAAACCAGAAGGCTCGCTAGGACGGACAGTCCAGGACGTCCACCTCGACTCTCACACAGCTCCTGAACCATGTGTGCGAAACGAGCAGACAGACTCGAAGCCTAAATAGGTGACCGCGCCCATAGAAGAGTGAAACTTAAAAGTAACCGACAACCCTCCACTGACCCATTTCCCACGATTGCTGAGTGAGTAGGACTTGTTTCTCTTTCAGAAGTTCAATAATTAAAGAGAGAGAGAGAGAGAGAGGGAGGGGGGCCTCTCTCTCTCTCTTTAATTATTGAACTTTGTTTTTTTTAGGTTGCCTTCAATCAAATACAAACGTTTGTTCAAATCTATCGCACGGAGTCCCCCCCCTTCTTTTTTTTTTCGTCCCCGAAAGAAGCGTGGAAAGAAACTGAACACAGAGTATACATACTCGAATAATTATATAAATATATCTATACATATATATATACGTAAGCACAAAAGGTGACATGTTGGGAAGAAGCTGAGTGCGTGCGTTTCTCACGTCTGAAAGTATGCATTGTTTTAAGACATGTAAGTTGTCTCTTTAATGTGTGTTTTCGGTGCTTGTCGTGTGACTGATGAAGAAATTTGTTGCAAAACTGATTCGTTCGTACACGTTTTCGTTCTCTTCATTCATGTATTTTGTTGAATCTGCCTATGTCATCATCGTTCAGCTATTATTCTATACTCAATGAAGTATTTGAAGCGTTTCACTGTATGTGTGTGTGTGTGTGTGTGTGTGTGTGTGTGTGTGTGTGTGTGTGTGTGTGTGTGTGTGTGTGTGTGTGTGTGTGTGTGTGTGGTGCGTGTGGCTCGTGTGTGCGTTGCGTTGTGTGTGTGTGCGAGTGTGTGCTGTGTGCGAGTGGGTGTGTGTGTGTGTGTGTGTGTGTGGTGTGTGTGTGTGTGTGTGGGGTGTGTGTGGGGTGTGTGCGTGGGGTGTGTGTGTGTGTGCGTGCGTTCGTGTGTGTGTGCGCGTGCGTGCGTGCGTGCGTGCGTGCGTGCGTGTGTGTAAATACAAATAATCAACAAAGAAAGCAAATCTAAATGTCAAGAAATTTTTTTCGGAAGTTTCCATTCAGAGCAGTTTCACAATCTGAATTTCTTCTTTTTCTCAGCAGTAGTAGCAGTCAGTAGTAGTAGTAGTCGAAAACTAGGTAGTAGCAGTCGTTGTCGTAGTAGTAGTAGCAACAGCAGGAGCAGCAGCAGTAAGTAATTGTAGTAGTTGTTGTACTGGTAGTAGTAGCAGTAAGTAAGTAAGTAAGTAGTAGTAGTAGTAGTAGTAGCAGCAGCAGCAGCAGCAGTAAGTAGGAGTAGTAGCTGTTGTGGTAGTAGTAGTAGTAAGAAGTAGTAGTTGTAGCGGTAGTAGTAGTAATAGCAGTAAGTAGTAGTAGTAGTTGTAGTAGTAGCAGTAAGTAAGTAAGTAGTAGTAGTTGTAGTGGTAGTAGAAACAGTAAGTAAGTAGTAGTAGTTGTAGCGGTAGTAGTAGTAATAGCAGTAAGTAGTAGTAGTAGTTGTAGTAGTAGCAGTAAGAAAGTAAGAAGTAGTAGTTGTAGCGGTAGTAGTAGTAATAAGTAGTAGTAGTAGTAGTGGCAGTAAGAAAGTAAGAAGTAGTAGTTGTAGCGGTAGTAGTAGTAATAAGTAGTAGTAGTAGTTGTAGTGGTAGTAGTAGCAGTAAGTAAGTAAGTAGTAGTAGTTGTAGCGGTAGTAGTAGTAATAACAGTAAGTAGTAGTAGTAGTTGTAGCGGTAGTAGTAGTAATAAGTAGTAGTAGTAGTAATAATAATAATAAGTAGTAGTAGTAGTAGTCAGTGGTAATAGTAGCAACAGCGGCAGCAGTAGGAGCATGTAGCTGTCGTAGTCGTAGCCGCCGCAGTAACAGCAGCAGTAAGTAGCAGTAGTAGAAGTAGTAGTAGTTACTTAGTGGTAGACTTAGTAACAGCACCAGCAGCAGAAGCAACAGCAGTAGTTTTACCGTAGTGGCAGCAGCAAACTGTTACCCCGGGTGTGACAACAGACAAATAACCCGCTGCTCCTGTTTAACCCCCCGGTTAACCGCAGGAAAAGGTTAGCCGCAACCCAACTCGCCCTCTTCCTCTTGAAACGCACCGCAGTTACCGCAATAAGTATGTCCTTCATCGAAACACAGAGAGCATTATCAAAAAAACACACACACAGACCCGAGGATATCAAAACAGCAACAGCATCAACAAAAAGCGGCGCTGATCAGGGACAAGATTCTTCCGCAACTGAACGCTTAAGAAGTCGTCATCCTTTTCACAACGAATGTCACGCATGCACACAAATGGTCACTCCAGATGGAACGTAAGTATTATACATACGCGTCCAGCGCGTCTGCTTTCAGTGTGTCAGTGTGTGTGTGTGTGTGCTTTGTGTGGTCAGTGTCTGCAGTGTGGTCAATGGTGGTCAGTGTAAGGGGCGTGGTCATCGTCTGTAATGTCCCCCGGACGTCTGGAAACGTGCGTGCAGCCGAGTTGTACAGGATTCAAACACCGGGGTCCAGTTTTCCGTCGCGATGCAAATTGTTGTTGCGGTAGTGTTCCTAGCTGGACAGCCTGGCCTAGGGAAGGATGTGTCTCTGTGTGTGTGGGCGGGGGTGGGGGAGGTGGGTGGGGGGTGCCCAGGTTACATGCAATAATACATTGGTAAAGCATTCCAAAAGGGGGGAGAGAGAGAGAGAGAGAGAGAGAGAGAGAGAGAGAGAGAGAGAGAGAGAGAGAGAGAGAGAGAAATGAAAAGTTTAATTTGGGTTATTTAGTTTTTGTGGTGGGGGGGTGGTGTGATGTGTCCTTGCCAAATTTTTCTTCTCCCCCATCTCAGATCTTACTTTTCTTCTGATCTTACTCTTTCTTCCCAGACTACCTTCTCCTTTTTCTGGATATTACTCTTTCTCGTCTCCCCGGATCTCACTCTTTCTCCTCTCCCCGGATCTGTCTCTTTCTCCTCTTCCCAGATCTTACTCTTTCTTCCCAGACCTTACTCTTTCTCCTTTTTCTGGATATTACTCTTTCTCGTCTCCCCGGATCTCCCCGGATCTCACTCTTTCTCCTCTCCCCGGATCTGACTCTTTCTCCTTTCCCCGGATCTCTTTCTCCTCTCCCCGGATCTTACACTTTCTCCTTTCCCAGGATCTTACTCTTTCTCATCTCCCCGGATCTTACTTTTCTCCTCTTCCCGGATCTTACTCTTTCTCCTTTCCCCGGATCTCTCTCTCCTTTCCCAAGATATCTTTCTCCTTTCCCGGATCTTACTCTTTCTCCTCTTCCCGGATATCTTTCTCCTTTCCCAAGATCCGTTTTTCCTTTCCCGGATCTTACTCTTTCTCCTCTCCCCGGATCTTACTCTTGTGTCAAATACACGGCCGTCCCTACTTTTACTAGACCTGAACTAGCAAACACCCAGCTCCCTTTCCCGTCGAGAACACGGACACACACAACACAAAACACACACACACACACAACACACACACACAACACACACACAACACACACACACACCCCACACAAAAAAACACACACACACACACACACACACAACACACACACACACAAACACAACACACACACACACAAACATACACACAACACACACCAAACTAAAAAACACACACACACACACACACGCCCTATGTCACTGTGCTTTCTTTTTCTTTCCTTTTTGAAACCGGTCCCAAAACAGTAACAGTCTGACCGACTGCTGATTCTGTTTCCGGTAAGCCTATATGCTTATCTTATCCGGCAAAATACCGGAAATTACCGGTTAACGCAAACACTGTCCCTTAATCCGTAGTTTATCCAAATATATAACTCCATCCTTCTTATTTATTTATTTCCTCTTCAATCACAGCCTCCGCCCTGGCTTCCTTCTGAAATGGTTGCCCTTGGCGGATCAGTCATACCGTCGAATTCCGAGTTTGTTGTCCAATTAACTTGTGTCGACATCCTTGAATACTTGAAGTCCTTTAGCTGTTAAAATTAAATGATCATAACAGCAGTGATGATGACCACTATACAGTGATACTGACAGAGTGGTAAATCGTTAGAGTGTAAAACACTCTTGTTGTTGAGGAGCTTGAGACAAAACCTGCGGGCACAAAGCCAAGGACATCACACCACTGATCGCCTGGAGGAGAGAGGCGTGGAAAGAGGAAGCGCTAGACGATCTTCCTTGAAAGGACGAGAGAGGGCCATCGTCAGTCAGACGAACATTGGAACCGTTTCAAAGGCAGCATTGGGGACACTTCTGAGAGACGGGGTGGAGCGCATATGGGCTTTACCCAGCGCATAGATAACACCTTGAACTGAACTGAACTGAACTCAACGCACCTGTTATGAGCCTACGGTGCTGTGAACTTAAAAGTCAGTGTATGCATCAGTGTAAGGTCCCAACTGTCTCCATTCAATTGTCCTAAAAATGCGATCAGTGGGAAGCTGCCATAACATCAGCAAGGCACGAAACAGCGTGCGAATCCCATTGGCCAGTGTCTTAATTAACTGCCGAGAAAACCCAAGCCTTTTAGGGCTCTGTCAAAGTCAACACTCGCGCTGCAAAGCAAAGATGGTGTTTAACGTCCACAGGAACCGTAAGGCTTATTAGGGACGGGGAGAAAGGGGGGGGGAGGAAGGGGGTGGAGGGGGGGGGGAAAAGGGAGATTATTATACCTATCGCTACACTGTCACCACCAGAATGACTCCCGCATTAAGATGGGCAGCGATGAGAGCCATTTTAATGTTTCGTTATTGTGAGGGACAAAGTCACGAAGACAGTGTCCACAGACCACAACTTTTGAAGAGAAAGGAGAGCCGAAGCGGATTCGAACCGAGGTCCTTCCGCTTACCAGCCTAACGCCTTACCGCTAGGCCAAACCGGCTCGCTACGATAGTAAACATGGTGCTTAACGTCCACAGAAACCATAAGGCTTATTAGGGACGGGTCGCTACGATTGAATAATACAGACTTTTAAGACGAAGTCCAGAAGCCGAAGAACACACGGCAACCACACATTTACTCTGAACCTGCCCGGAGCGGCTTTCTAAGAACTGAGTGCAACGTGTGGAGGAGGAGGAGGAGGAAGAAGAGAAAGAGGAGGAAATCACGTCCAGTTATGGTCATCAGATTAACATCGAACCAGCTGCCATACAGTGGCGGAAGCGACCAAGGGATCGCACTGAACATACTACACAGCATGTAACAGGGCCGTTTTCAGACACATAAAAGATTCAAAAGAACGCTTATTTATTATGACATAGACAACACGATGCAAATTTTCAGGGAAATCCCCTTCTTCAGGCCACAAAACGACACTTAAACAACAGTGAAACGGTTAAAAACAATGAAAAATGATATGAGATTTTCATTTTTCATTGTTTTTAACCGTTATTTTTTTTAAAATTCCGGCAAGCACTGAACACAACAATAACAACAAAAAAGAGAAGTTACTTCACCTCTCATATCATTTTTCATTGTTTTTAACCGTTTCACTGTTGTTTAAAGGGGATTTCCCTGAAAATTTGCATCGTGTTGTCTATGCCATAATAAACAAGCATTCTTCTGAGAGAACAAAAAATGTGTTTGGATCTTATTTTAGAACGCTAACAATAACAATAACAATATACTTTATTAATCCCAGAGGGAAATTAAAGCTGTCGTTCGATCGCACAACAAAGAACATATCTCAAATCATGAACCACACGCACATGCACACTCTTATACATACGCCCCCTTTCTCTCAATCTGCATACACTAATACTTAGTTACAGCAAACCCAAAATTACCTGGAATAATGCTTTATCTGTGTCAAACCAAAACGTAAAAACTCTCAAATTAAATAAAAAACATTAGGTTCACACATCCCCAACCCTCCGCTAGAAAAGACGTCTTAACGCATGCGCACACTCAGTTAAGGACTGGTATAATTTTCATTCAAAACTGACAGAGCCGAGGGTAAAAACGAGGCTTTATAACGGTCTGTATTTGTTCTCGGAAGTAAAACTCTTCCACTCCTGTCGCTACGTCTGCTATCAAAGTAGTGTCTCATTGGATGTGTATTGAATGCTAGCAGTCATTCTTGTTTCAGATTTAAAAAAAAAATAATTTGGGGGGGGGGGGGGGGGGGGTTTTCAGACACAGGACATCAAACCAGACACAGTTCGGCAGTCCTGGTGTCTCCGAATCTCACGGCCTTTTGGGTGGTCGGCGGAGACGGAGCAGTTTATTTCTGCGTCACGGTGAAAATTGACACATCCGGCTGACCATAACACCGCGGGCGGCATGTGACCGCCCCATCACAGGCCGAGTAATGACCCTTCGGTTTGAGGACGCGGGTCATTCCTACAGACATTGCGTGTCCACTTCCCGCCGGCCCTCTGTGACGCCGTCAGTATGACCGCTCAAGTCCGGTGATTGTTATGGGCGCTGTTGGACCGTCGATGGCCACGTGGACCAAGCACGCCTCTTGGTGTATAATGCTGTGACATTGTACGCTGTAGGCGTTGTAAACATGGTGCTTAACGTCCACAGCAACCATAAGGCTTATTAGGGACGGGGAGAAGGGGGTATGGAGGTGGGGGGCTTGTATATATATATAGAGAGATTATATACCTATGGCTACACCGTCAGCACCAGAATGACTCCTGCATTAAGATGGGCAGCGATGAGAGCCATTTTAATGTGTCATTAATTGTGAGGGACAAAGTCACAAGACAGTGTCCACAGACCACAACTTTTAAAGAGAAAGGACAGCCGAAGCGGATTCGAACCGAGGTTCCTCCGCTTTGGCCTTACCGCTGGGCCAAACCGGCTCACGTAAGCATTGTCGATTCCCCGCTGAATTGTACGCTTAAGTGTTGGCGATTCTCCGCTGTTATCGTATGTACGCTGTAAGTGTTGTCGATTGTACGCTGAATTATAGGCAGTAAGTGTCGATTCCCCGCTGAATTGTACGACGTAAGCGTTGGCGATTCTCCGCTGAATTATAGGCAGTAAGTGTTGGCGATTCTCCGCTGAATTATAGGCAGTAAGTGTTGGCGATTCTCCGCTGAATTATAGGCAGTAAGCGTTGGCGATTCTCCAATGAACTCTCCGACCAAAGCTGTCTCTGTGTAATGATGATGTAGGGCTTAATGTCCTCAGATTGTTGAAGTGTTGCTTCACGTCCACAGAAACCGTAGGCTTATTAGGGACGGGAGCCCAGGACGTCCACCTCGACTTTCACACAGCTCCTGAGCTCTAACACAGGGCTTCTTCTTCTGATGTACGTCCACCTCGACTTTCACACAGCTCCTGAACTCTAACACAGGGCTTCTTCTTCTCCTTCTTCTGATGTACGCGTCACCTCGACTTTCACACAGCTCCTGAACTCTAACAAGTCTTCTTCTTCTCCTCTTCTGATGTACGTCACCTCGACTTTCACACAGCTCCTGAACTCTAACACAGGGCTTCTTCTCCTCCTTCTTCTGATGTACGTCCACTCGACTTTCACACAGCTCTGAACTCTAACACAGGGCTTCTTCGCATCCTTCTTCTGATGGACGTCCACCTCGACTTTCACACAGCTCCTGAGCTCTAACACAGGGCTTCTTCTTCTCCTTCTTCTGATGTACGTCCACCTCGACTTTCACACAGCTCCTGAACTCTAACACAGGGCTTCTTCTTCTTCTTCTGATGTTGCTTTACGTCCACAGAGACGGTACGGACTATTACAGTATTAGAGGCGCGGAGCCCAGGACGGCCACCTCCACTTTCACACAGCTCTGCTCTGTGTAATGATAATGTGGGAGTTAATGATAATGTGGGAGTTAATGATAATGTGGGAGTTCTCAGATGTGGGGCTGACGTCTGTTTGGCCTAGCGGTAAGGCGTTAGGTTGGTAAGCGGAAGGACCTCGGTTCGATACCGCTTCGGCTCTCCTTTCTCTTCGAAAAGGTTTGTGGTTTGTGGACACTGTCCTGTGACTTTGCCCATCACTTCCTACTGAAACATTAAAATGGCTCTCATCGCTGCCCACCTTAATGCAGAAGTCATTCTGGTGGTGACAGTGTAGCGATAGGTATATAATCTCCCTCTCCCCCCACCTCCATACCCCCTCCCTCCCCTTCTCCCCGTCCCTAATAAGCCTTATGCTTTCTGTGGACGTTAAGCGCCATGTTTACTTACTGTTTACTGACGTCTGTGACGCGCGGACGTTGCGATACTTGCACGCTCCGGGCTTCAGGCGTTGATTGATTGGGAACAACGCCGTCGGCGCAAGCAATTGAAGCTGACCACGACCTACATCAGATAAGTTTAATGGCCATGTTCGAAGATGGTCCGGATAGGGCGACCGACAGGTCAGTTATTTAGGTGGGGGCCATTAACTTCACCAAGTCCTGCATACTCCGCACAGCCTCTCATCTCCTCCACGTGAATTCTTGGTTGAGCTGTTGCGTCACTGACGTGGCTGCTGTATCTTTGCTGGAATATTTCTGTTGTGTCGGTTAATCTCACCCTTTGTCAGCGACAGACGCAAAAATTGATGTAGTACGCATTGGCGTGTCTATACTGGGGTGGGTGGCTGGGTGGGTGGGTGGGGGCGATGTTTGATGACAGATTTGTGTATGCTAATATGGTGTGTTTACTGTGGTCCCGTTGGCTGGACTTTCAATGGTGCTAACTTTGATGTAGAGTTAATGCAAAACCTGCTATTGATGTAACTTTGTTCAAAACAAGAGGCATGAAGAAACGTTCGAGTTTGAGAAACAAGAGGCAGAAAAATACACAGTTCGAGAGAGAAGAGGGGGAGGAGAGAGAGAGGGAGGGGGAGAGGGAGAGAGAGAGAGAGGGAGGGAGGGAGGGAGGAGAGGGGGAGGGAGGGAGGAGAGGAGGAGGGAGGAGAGAGAGAGAGGAGAGAGAAGAGAGAGGGGGGAGAGAGGAGGAGAGAGAGAGGAGAGAGAAGGAGAGAGAGAGAGAGAGAGGAGAGGGGAGGGAGAGAGGAGAGAGAAGAAGGGAGAGAGAGGAGAAGAGAGGAGAGAGAGAGAGAGAGAGAGAGGAGAAGAGAGAGAAGAGAGAGAGAGAGAGAGGGAGAGAGAGAGAGAGAGAGAGAGAAGCAGAGACAGAGAATTTTTCCTTGACTGACACCTATGAACAGAAGTGTGTACTTACGCGGTGTGCCTGTGGTTAAACGCGTGTATACATAAATTATGCGCGCGCACGCGCCCGCGTGTCTGTGTGTGCACGCGGGCGCAAGTGTACGTGTGTGTGCATGTGTTTGTGTGCGCGCACGTGTCTTCTGTGAGCGTGCGCGCGCGTGTGTCTATGAGATCACTGAACTATACATTTTGGTCAAGGGGATTTGAGTGAAGCAGACGAGGAAACAACGCAGCCGAGTTGTGTGACTAACAGTGCTGTCATCATGCAGTGCGAACATCTGTACATAGCGACTGCAGTATTTGTACACAGCAGCTGCACAGTCTGTACACGACAGCTGCAGAAGCTGTACAGAGCAGCTGTAGACACCACCCTGACCAGACACCACCCTGACCAGACACCACCCTGACCAGACACCACCCTGACGAGACACCACCCTGACGAGACACCACCCTGACGAAGACACCACCCTGACAGACACTACCCTGATCAGACATCACCCTGATGAGAGACCACCCTGATCCGGGACCACCCTGACGAGACACCATCCTGATAAGCCACCACCCTGACCAGCCACCACCCTGACCAGACACCACCCTGACAAGACACCACCCTGACAAGACACCATCCTGATGAGACACCACCCCGATGAGACACCACCATAATGAGACACAACCATGATGAGAGACCACCCCTCTTAAAGTCCGTATTAAAAAAAAGAAGAAAAAAGGTAGCACAACACCCACACCTACCTACCACCACCACCACAACACAAACAAAACGAAAAGCAACAACAAAAGAAACAATACTCCCCCACCACCACCCCCCCACCCCACGCCTGCCATAAAACAACTTTCCCTTCACATTTACCAGGCAGATGAACCCCTCAAAACGGACCACTCCTCTATTAAGATCCTCCCTTTTCTGATTCTTTGGAGGATCAATCCTGAAAGAGGGGTTTCGTTGTTAGGTATGATGTATAGACCTCCCTCCCTTACCCCCCCCCCCCCATCCCCACTCTCTTTCCTCGCCAGGTTACCTGCACGCAGACACTGGCTCGGCGTTAAACGACTCAAACAAGGACTGGGTGAGTGATCATGCAATCTCACTGATTGGCCAGTTACACGGAGAAACCGGCTCGGCGTTAAACGACTCAAACAAGGACTGGGTAAGTGATCAAGCAAACTCACTGATTGGCCAGTTACACGGAGACATCGGCTCGGCGTTAAACGACTCAAACAAGGACTGTTTAGGAGGTGATCGAATGATCGGTCTCAATCATTGGCTAGGTTACCTAGCTACACAAAGACACTAGTTCGGCGTTAAACGACTCAAACAAGGACTGTTTGGAGCTGGGTGAGTGATCATGGAATCTCACTGATTGGCCAGTTACACGAAGACACTAGCTCGGCGTTAAACGACTCAAACAAGGACTGTTTAGGACCTAGGTGAGTGATCATGCAATCTCACTGATTGGCCAGTTACACGGAGACACTAGCTCGGCGTTAAACGACTCAAACGTGGACTGTTCAGGCGGTGACCGATTGATGAGTCTCAGTGATTGGTTAGGTTACCTAGCTACACAAAGACACTAGCTCGGCGTTAAACGAGTCAAACAAGGACTGTTTAGGAGGTGATGGAATGATCGGTCTCAGTCACTGGCTAAGTTACCTAGCTACACAAAGACCTCGGCGTTAAACGACTCAAACAAGGACTGTTAAGGACCTAGGTGAGTGATCATGCAATCTCACCGATTGGCCAGTTACACGGAGACACCGGCGCGGCGTTAAACGAGTCAAACAAGGACTGTTAGGACCTAGGTGAGTGATCATGCAATCTCACTGATTGGCCAGTTACACGGAGACACCGGCTCGGCGTTAAACGAGTCAAACAAGGACTGTTTAGGAGTTAGGTGAGTGATCAGTCTCAGCGACTCGCCACCTGTGGATTATCTATCTGCCTTAATCGATCAGCAGCTCATCGATCTGTTACCCGCTCGTCAACATACACTAACACAGCTGCCGGTCGACTACCACCAAGTCGGTCTCGCCACAGGCACCTGGCCTGCATGGCGCTTTGCTGAGGTCACCTGATTTAATGTCGTTCACAGGCACTTGATGTACGGTGCTTGTCGGTCAGTTCTGCTGGTGTCAAATTCAGTGACCCTGTTTTTGTGTGTGGTGTTTTTGTGTGTGGTGTTTTTGTGTGTGTTTTTGCGAGCGTTTAATGCAAGTTTTTCAGTATCGCTGAGAAGGCAAACGAGAGCGACGAGCAAAGAATGAGTATTGATTGATTGATTGATGATCACTTATATAGCGCTATTCTCCGCTCTCTTGAGCAGACTCACTGCGCTCGCATGTGGTTCTACATGAGTGACAAGCTTTTTATAGCGCGTTTTTTGAATATCCACCGAAGTGTACTTACAGCGCTGGCATGGCTGGTGCCACATGAAACTGCTGCCATCTCGGCGCAAGTTCTGTGTACACCATACAACCATGCACCATGTCACTTCATGCAAAGCCACATGCGTGTTCAGCTGTAACCTGCCACCTGCACCTTTGGCAGAATAACCGGGATCTTTTACGTGCTACTGCGGTAACACGGGGGTGGAACGGATACCGAAATTAGAGTCAGACTCACAAAAGATCTTGCGTCACTCAAGGGATATTCAATACAACAGAAAAGATAATAATAATAATAATACGTAATTCTTATATAGCGCCTAATCCAACTTGACTGGCTCAAAGCACTTCACAATTCGAAACAAGAATGGAAATCAAAATCAGTACATGAAACATGCATACACCAGACGATCCAACGTCAACAGCAAAGCGCAGGCAAACACGCAGGAGATGCAGGAGAGTTTCAAAACGAAGTGCTGAGAAAGGAAAACTCTGAACCGCAACACGAACAGAAAACCCACTGACACTCAGGGACAGTGAGCGGCATTAGGTTCACGTGGACAGAGTGCACAGCGCTTCCAAGCACAGGACAAAACCAAAACAGATCAGTGATTCAGCTCGACACCTCATTTGTCATCGTTTTTCGCCGTTTAACTCGCCCTGATATAACCGTACCGGGTGACAGGGCGTAAAACACCAAGTTATTTACTTGCTTACCGTTTAACTGTTGTTTAGGTGTAGTTTTGTAGCTAGATAAAGGGGATTACCCCGAAAATTCGCACGTTTTGTCCTAACAGACAGCGTTCTTGAAATTTCGCATGTTTTGTCCCAATAGACAGCGTTGTCCTAATAGACAGCGTTCTTGAAATTTCGCATGTTTTGTCATAATAGACAGCGTTCTTTTGAACCTTTTATGTGTTTGGATCTTGGACATATAGCTGCCTATCGGCTAGATATTCCGTGAAAGAGGAAGACTCGGCGGGGAAGGGGAATCCTGCTGTAGGAAGGAAGAAGGAAAACAGAGGAAGAAAGAGCTTTTGGGTGAAATCCTCAGCCAGCAACTAAAATAGGACCGTGCCAGGAAGAAGCAACTTTAATTAAAGCGTAGTTACGACTCCTGTGTTGTGTGCATTCTGTGCCTTGTAAGACTTATTGTCACAGCTTGTGCTCTCTTTTCAGAACTTTACATTTAAGGTTAAGCGCATCGAAAGTAGTTTTCCTTCTTCTTCTTAGCCCATGGACAGCCTCTGTGTGTGTGTGCGTGCGTGCGTGCACGCGTGCGTGCGTGCGTGTGCTTGTGCGTGCGTGCGTGCGTGTGAGTGTGTGTGAGAGACGGTGTTCCAAAACTGCAAGAGTGTGTAGAGATTTTGTCGTCTGCACCATAGCCTCGCTTTCGGTCTTAGTTTCCTTGGTGACCTCGCTTAATGAATATTCAAAGGACATCAGTCAGAAAGAAAGAAATGTAAATGTAAATCAGAGACAGTGAATAACAATTCAGCAATTTGGTTACGGAGGAACCAACCGCCAAGCACAAAAATGAAGAAAACAGCGAAAAATTATTTTACTCTCGCCAGTAGAAGCACGGAGAACGTTTCTTGATGTTAGTTCATGAAACCACACTCTCCAGTAGGTCTCTTTTGCCCTGATATAATTACATGTCAGGGTCGACGGGAATGTTTAAAAAAACAAAAACAAAAAACAAAAAAACTTCCTTCTTCCTTGCTATAAAACTGCACGATTGTGTTAAAAAAAAATCCTTCCTTTCCTCCTTCCTGTAAAACTGCACGATTGTAGTTTCGGTTGTTTCAAACAAATGGCGCAACAGTTAAACGGATTTTCGCCAAAGGCGTAGGTTTAACAATTCAGTGGTGTTGATTGCACGTGCTCTGTTTACAGCCGCCTGTCTATCACATCATTATGGGAACGGAGTCGACGTGTCGTAAATCTTGCGCTTATCAAGTAGGCCATCGATTTGTGCGATGTAACGTACACTTCTTGTAGCGGGCTCGGACAGGAAGACGTGTACTTAAGGCGTAGGCTATGTTTTGTTTCCTTTATAATTAGGACGTGTGGCAGCCTCTGTGTGTGCGTGCCTACGTGTGACGATGTGTGTGTGTGTGTGTGTGTGTGTGTGTGTGTATGAGAGAGAGAGAGAGAGAGAGAGAGAGAGAGAGAGAGAGAGAGAGAGAGAGAGAGAGAGAGAGAGAGAGAGAGAGAGAATGCTTGTGCGTGCGTGTGTGTGTGTGTGTGTGTGTGTGTGTGTGTGTGTGTGTGTGTGTGTGTGTGTGTGTGGTGGGACTGAGAGAGAGAGAGAGAGAGAGAGAGAGAGAGAGAGAGAGAGAGAGAGAGAGAGAGAGAGAGAGAGAGAGAGACACACTGACTGACTGACGAAGTTTATTACGCATGGTTTGGGCACGAATGCCTGTCGGCAACCTGTCAAAGAAAGAGAGAGAGAGAGAGAGAGAGAGAGAGAGAGAGAGAGAGAGAGAGAGAGAGAGAGAGAGAGAGAGAGAATACTAATGTTTTAATAAATAGGCCATCTGCCCGCGTCATTGTGAGGGGTGGGGGATGGGGTAAGAGAGAGAGAGAGGGCCATCGGCTATGTCAATGGAGGCTGTACGATCATTTGCATACACAATGCACATTATGCAAACACAAAATCGCTCGGGACGCACTGTGGTTGCACACGACAATCACAAAGTAATACAATGTCGACACGGAAGAAGTACACGTACTAGTTTCTAATCTCAAAGGCTTTTAATATATATTACGTTGCCAGACAAAGTAAATTAGACTGACTAGTTGCAGCCAGGAGATGGGTCAGTTTGTAGCTTGATGGACAGCTGTAATAACTTTTAGGAATGTACAGTTCTCGTATTTCCTTGTATCGTGGACATAATTGTCAGAATAAAATCGTTTGTTTCAGTATCGTTTCAATATAACGGACATGTTAAATCAGCTCGTGTGGTGTTAGTTGTAAACCCTAATTTGTGTGTCTTCTATGGCCATACCCCTAGTCAGTCTATTCTTATAGGGAAGTTTCTGTGCGTTACATCACATGTTTCAGGTCATTTAAGTGGGATGACACAGACAAAACCGATTTAAATGTGCTGCAAAAGGAGAAACCATCGCGGTTTTGAAACTGGTCAAATTTCTCGTTTGTATGAAGCTAGTAATCTTTCTTAAGGTAAGTAAGTAAGTAAGTAAACTGGGCGTTCAAGGAGACATCTGAAATGTTTGCACTTGTTGACAAATGTCGTTAAGTTTACACCGTATACCTATTTTTTCAAAATATGCGATATGGCCACCATTCCATAAAACAATTATAATTATTCGACTTGTCTAGGTTTACAAAACAAAACAAAAAACAACAACGTTCTACTGTTTCCCATCGAATGTACTGAGTTTGCAAACCACACACAGAAGCGGCGGGAAAGTTTTTGTTAGCCAGGGTCAACTCAGTTTCTGTGCTGACTCTTATTTCGATACCAGCTCCATCCCCGTGTTACCGCAGCAGCACGTACAGATTACGGTCATTCTGCCAAAAGTGTAGGTGGCAGGTTACACCTAAACCGACATGCACCCTACGTATGTGACTTCGAATTAAGTGACACTGTAAATTCGTGCATGGCTGTTTGGTGTACACAGAACGTGCGCCGAGACGGCAGCAGTTTCAGGTGGCACAAGCCTTGTACAACCAAACAGCGGTGTCAGTACACCTCTCCGGTGGATATTCAAAACGCGCTGTGTAAAGCTATACAGTCACCCATTCAGTTGCACTGCACAGGACTCGAGCACAAAGGCGGGTCTGCTCGGAAGGAGCGGAGAAAATAGAACCATAGGTGCCATTGTGAAGCGCTTAGGGATCATCTCGAAATGATGCAACAAGTGTGTGTGTGTGTGTGTGTGTGTGTGTGTGTGTGTGTGTGTGTGTGTGTTTGTGTGTGTGCGTGCGTGTGTGTGTGTGTGTGTTGTGTGTGTGTGTGTGTGTGTGTGTGTGTGTGTGTGGAGAGAGAGAGAGAGAGAGAGAGAGAGAGAGAGAGAGAGAGAGAGAGAGAGAGAGAGAGAGAGAGAGAATATGAATGAATAAACTTTATTTTACGAGGGTAGTGGAGAAGACTCGAGCTCTTTTTACATCCAGCCCTCGCCCATGAGGGAAACTACTATTAAGTAAGGATACAATGAGCTACAGTATGTTGAGTACGTGTACATTCATACAAACCATGTTGAAATGGACACCAGAGAGAGGAGAGAGAGAGAGAGAGAGAGAGAGCCTTCTATGTTGTACGGTGCGAAACTTACACGTGTTGTTGTTGGTACAGGTGTAACAGCTTCCATCACCGATATGGGTGGCCAGGGTCGAATTCCTGTTCTGTTGTCCCTTCTGATTGTGTTGCGATTGTGGTAATCCTTGCTGGCTTTGGTGCAGTTTTGAATTTGTCCCCCCATTGTATCTCTGTCCGAATGTCAACCGTCTCTTTTCTCCTTCGTTCACCACTGAGCTACTTCTCAGTTCAGAGGCTTTGCGGGCCCACAATGCCTGTGAATACATCGTGACTGAAGTTCGGGTTGCACGTGCGTTTCTTCGCCAGGTTACTTGTCCGCCAGTGTTTTGTGTACACGGACTTGTGGCTGGCTGATTGCACAGAGGAGTTTGCAGTCACTTGGGTAATCAGTCGGGTCGGGTAGCCCCCTCCCCCTACCCCCTCCGAATCATCATAGTCAAACCGTTTGTGACGCTGTCAGCTGAGGGTGTCTTCTTGTCGGAGATGGCGGTTTGCAGTTCTTTTTCTTCTTCGGTATAGTGTCCAACTTCAGCGCTATGAAGACTCTGACACTTTCAGTGCATGCTGGGTTGTTTTGGGGGTTTCCGTCATTCACTTAACTCTGACATGGGCTACAGCATCTTCAGTTTCGCTACAGAGGATTTACCAAATACCAAAGGCGTAGAAATGGCAAACGTTAACATCTGAAAAGTGAAATTTATAGGTCTTCATATTTGATCACGTATTGATCATGAATGAACACACACACACATACACACTGACCGGTAAAGCCGAAACACACGCATGAGACCAAAGTTAAGCGAACAGCTCTAAAGTGTGGTTCCTTCTTTGGCTTAGTTAACTTTAGTCCAGCTCTGGAACCGTGGTCGCTGGGTTTGTATATATACAACCGGCAATGTGGTTGGTGTCGCGGCCCCCCCGGCCCTCGGCCGTCCGGCCTACGGCGCCGCTGCTTGTTTCTGCTCTGGGTAATCTTTATTACTAACAAATGTCAATCATCTTAGGGGTGGGCTAGTTTAGGCTTTAACAGAGGAAATGAAGAGGCGTTAAGACGACATTACGTGCAGACATTTGTGTGTAATTCTACTGCAGTTTGGTCACAAGCGGGGTGGGAGGGGGATGGGGGTGAGGGCTGTTTTCTGTCCCCCTTGCCTTTCCCCTTGTACTACGAGTGATTTAATAGTGTGTGTGTGTGTGTGTGTGTGTGTGTGTGTGTGTGTGTGTGTGTGTGTGTGTGTGTGTGAGAGAGAGAGAGAGAGAGAGAGAGAGAGAGAGAGAGAGAGAGAGAGAGAGAGAGTATATGTATGTATGACAGTACGAGTGTGTGTGACTGTGTGTGAGAGAAAGTGTGTGTGTGTGTGTGTGTGTGGTGTGTGTGTGTGTGTGTACGTGCGCGCGTGCCGTGTGTGTGTGACAGCGGTGTGTCCATATATGCGTGTGCCTTTGCCTGTGCGTGCACGCACACCAGCACATACATACATACATACATACTTACATACACACATACAAACTACGACACACAGTTCTCTTCACATCGCAAAGGCCGCCAGCGACACTTCAAACAAACTACCGGAAATAACGAGCCTGTCATCGTGACCATTCGTCACACCGGATGTACACGTGCGCCATGACACCCCACGCATGTCAGCTGCAGACAGGAACCTCGCTCGCTCGCTACGGACCCGGCTGAACCCGCTGCGCTGCACTCGCCGCACGCTTACTGACACGACTCACATCGCTGCACGCCCGGTTCGAGTTCAAACCTCGGCCAAATGTCAGCGCACACGCCCTGAACTGAGTCCCCGTCAGACAGAATGGATGCTCAGTCGTGTAAGTTCGTCAGTTCTTGGATTTTAGCCTCACGTACACCGAACTGGGTCATTCGCTCCTGGATGAATCACACATTCAAAGGTCTTCTGCACCAGTTGACACAGTCAAGGGCTGAAATACAGTTCTGGACACAACACAGTCAACAGCAATAGCGGCAATCTGAAGTCAAAAACCGCCAATATGTATAGCTGGCGCCCACATCTCAACGTTTACATTTCACCTCAAGATTTACATTATTTTCATTTCAACGTTTGCATTTCACCTCAACATTTACATTATTTTCATCTCCGGCAAGATTTACATTCCACCTCAACATTTACATTGCATCTCAACATTTACATTTCACCGCAACATTGACATTATTTTCATGTGAACATTTACATTTCACTTCAACATTTCCATCGTTTTGATCTCATGTCAAACCTCAAGGCACCACACTGAAATAGCAAGGTGTCAAGCCTAAAAAAATCGTACTGGTGATGTTGTACTGGGTACGTATTCATTAAGCCTCAAAGCACCACAAGAGGGGTGGTATTGAGAAACTAGCTAGCTGTCAAGCCTCAAAGCACCGAGTGGTGTTGCGCTCCGTACGAACGGTGTAGCATTGAAAAACTAGCGGCGAGGGGTCAAGTCTGAAGGCACCGTACGAGTTGTGTTGCGTTCCGTACGAATGGTGTAGCATTGAGAAACTAGCGGCGAGGGGTCAAGTCTGAAGGCACCGTACGAGTTGTGTTGCGTTCCGTACGAATGGTGTAGCATTGAGAAACTAGAGCCTGGTCAAGCCTCAAGGCACCGTATGAGCGGTGGGGGGCTTCCGAGAAACTATGTAGGTGTCAACCCTCAAACAATCGTACAAGCGGTGGTGTATTTGAAAAACTAGCCAGGTGTCAAGCGTTAAAAATCGTACGGGTGGTGCTGAATCGAGAAACTAGCTAGGTGTCAAGCGTTAAAAATCGTACGGGTGGTGCTGAATTGAGAAACTAGCTAGGTGTCAAGCGTTAAAAATCGTACGGGTGGTGCTGAATCGAGAAACTAGCTAGGTGTCAAGCGTTAAAAATCGTACGGGTGGTGCTGAATCGAGAAACTAGCTAGGTGTCAAGCGTTAAAAATCGTACGGGTGGTGCTGAATCGAGAAACTAGCTAGGTGTCAAGCGTTAAAAATCGTACGGGTGGTGCTGAATTGAGAAACTAGCTAGGTGTCAAGCGTTAAAAATCGTACGGGTGGTGCTGAATTGAGAAACTAGCTAGGTGTCAAGCCCCACTTGAATATCAATACTGAGTGGTGTTGAGCTCCGCACGAATGGTGCAGCATTGAAAAACTAGCGAGGGGTCAAGCCTCAAGGCACCGCACGAATCGGTGTTCTATTGTTAAACTAGCTAGGTGTCAAGCCTCAAAGGAATCGTACGAGTGTTGTACTGAGAAACTAGTTAGGTGTAAAGCCTGACAAAATCGAACGAGTGGTGTTCTATTGCGAAGCGGCTAGCTAGGTGTCGGTCACA
>JABMCL010000745.1:267500-270000 GCA_018857735.1 Alviniconcha marisindica
TGTTTCATTAATTGTGAGGAACAAAGTCACAAACAGTGTCCACAGAACACAACTTTTGAAGAGAAAGTAGAGCCGTAGCGGATTCGAACCGAGGTCCCTCTGCTTACCAGCCTAACACCATACTGCTAGCCCAAACCGGCTCACAATATCACACAAAAATAATACCTGTCTATATTACCACACGAAAAGATACAATCACTTTCACCCTGCACCTGATCAGACAAAAAACATACACACACTATCACCCAGCATCTGTTCACACAAACAGTTAACCAGCGTCGAATCAGACAAAAACAAACAAGCATTGTCAGCATCTGATCACACAAAAACATACAAACATTGCTACAAAACCAAGTGCCATTACAGAAACATGAGATGGATTTTTAAACTTTGAATCTCAGACATTACTTGGATATTTTACAGGACAATTAAGTAATGGCAAAACCACCAAGCTTCATGGGCAGTTTGTGGCAGGTAACACACGGTTTTCAATTTCAGAAAGCTTTCAAAGTCCTGGACTTCAAACCATCTTTCCCTTTCCCCATCCCCCTCTGTCTCCACATTCCAATTCTCTCTCGCTAGTATTTATTTAGGCCACCAGCCAATCTATCTACCTAACAATTTAAAAAAAAAATCCGCTACAATTTGTTTTGACTGTTTTCTAGTGACTGTTCGTATTTTTGTGTTTTGTTATTGTCGTTTGTTTCTTTGTTTCTTCTTTCTTTGTTTTCTTTTTTGTTTTGTTTTTATTGTAATTTTTTGTTACGTCTCATTTATTGTTAGCGAAGTGAAATTGTTCGTACGCCATACATTGTTGTTGCTTTTTTCCAACTGTATGAGCTCATCGCCTATAAGCTACAGCTTGTTGATGAGCACATAACGATTCTTTGTACCTTTATTTTTTCTCGAATTGTTTTGTTTGTTTAAACCAACAACGAAAAAGTCCTGGAGTTTTACATCAGTTCTCATGAAAAAAGACGCAGTATCGACTCTGTCGGTCATAATACCCCCCCCCGCCCCCACCCCGCCCCACACACACACACCTCCATTCCCTCCAGCAATTTGCAGAACGATTTCATGATTATTTCCAAAACAGAAGACAGAAATCAATAACTGACATTTATAAAGCACCTTTTTCTTTTCCCTTCAGGTAAAGGAATCAATTTGCTTAACGTCCACAGCAAATTTCAGGTTCTGAGTCAAGTATTTATATAACCTGCTACACACGCGCGCGCGCACACACACACACACACACACACACACACTCAAACACGCACGCACACACACAAAAGATGCGTACCCCCCCCCCCAACACACACACCTCCAATTCGTGTCATACTGGAAAAAGTTGAACACTGAGTGCTGATCTAATAGATGGTGACTGAGCAAACTGGATTTTTGGGGAGTGTATTCAAGAGTGTTATTTGTGTGTGACCCTCTCGCAAACATACGCTCTCACTCACTCTCTCAAACTCTCTCTCTCTCTCACTCTCTCTCTCTCTCTCTCTCTCTCTCTCACACACACACACACACACACACACACACACACACACACACACACACACACACACACTTGTACTTAAGAAAAAGACAAATAATACTCTGTAGCATTCAAAGCATCCGTGTTTGGTGTGAATCCCCTTGTAAATATGCACATTTTAAAACTAAAAGCAGTGAGCGGAGTAGTTTGCGGTATTTGCATTACTCGTTGTGACTATGATAAATACCCTACAATGTGCGGTATTTGCATTACTTGTTGTGACTGTGTTAAATGTCCTACAGTGTGTGTATTTCCATTACTTGTTGTGACTTTGTTATGGCCTACAATGTGTGTATTTGCATTACTTGTTGTGTCTATGTTAAATGGCCTACAATGTGTTCCAAGAAGTAGAGTAATCAGCAGGCTTACTATATATTCAAACGAGACAAATCTAACAGATACCGTTATTTTTAAACTCTCCTGTGACATTCAAAATGGGTCAAGGTTACATAAAAGTGTGAACAAACAAACATTCAACATTAAATGTTGTATTTAATACAACAATGTAATAATAATAACAATAATAATAATAACTATTAGTATTAATGAGTGATAAGCAAGCAACCTAATGCTGTCTGAAATTCTGCATGATGATAAATGTTATCACCATGCAGAATTCCAGACAGCAATAAATTGCTCATCACTCATTAATAATATTAATATTAATAATTATGATAATAATTATTATAATAATGGCGGGGTCTTAGAGCGCCCTTTCATAAATGAGTCCTAGGCGCGTACATTTCACACTTACAATGTGCGTATTTGACAAACACACATTTTTTGTTTTGCAAGTACATAACTATCAATGATTTCCGGTTCATGAGTACTAAGTAGTAATAGTATCCCAATCTTGAAAGCCTTATACATAAAAATTGACAGTTTTCTCACAATTTCTTGGTTGGTTGAAGCCAGCAGCAAACTAAGTCTGAAAAGGCAAAGATGTTTACAGAACTTGGG
>JABMCL010000745.1:275000-280000 GCA_018857735.1 Alviniconcha marisindica
TGTAAAAGATCCAGGTCTTTCTGCCAAAAGTGCAGGTAGCAGATTACAGCTAAACACACATGCATCCTACATATGTGGCTTCGAAAAAGGTGACACTGTAAACAGGTGCACGGTTTCATGTGGCACCAGCCGAGTAACAACCAGAGCTGTAACCACTTCGGTGGATATTCAAAACGCTCTGTGTAAAGCTACGGTCACTCATTCAGAGTCGCATACTACTAGACCGCAGACGCAGAGAGCAGCGCTATAGTTACCACTGTGAAGAGCTGGACTCATCTCGAGATGAGACAAGTGTTCACATAAATAAAAAATACACTGCTCGTTTTTATTTTCGTTTCCTGACCTTGTGCCTGATACACTTTCGCACCGCGTTTCGCTCTATCACCCGATAACAAGTAGCGTAAGCAAGAGGCGAAAACCGATGTTCTGATAGCATCTCTCTCTCTCTGTGACCCATTGGTGCTTGTATGTATACAAATGATGCCTTGTAACTTTCTTTTCATCTTGTGGCACAACACACACACACACCACACACACACCACACACACACACATACCACAGAGGTCTTGTAAGAAGGTTTCTGACTAAACCTAACAAAAATCTGTGTAAAACAAGTTTTCGAGTTCTCTATCTCCGTTGACTTTACACACTCAGAGGTCAGTTTCAACGTTTGTTTTCTCGCTGTTCATCTCCTGAATCTCCGCCAGTGGTCACCTACGCGCAACTTGAAACACAAATGTTTTGGGCCCGCAACATTCAGCACACACCCCCCCCCCCCCACCCCACCCTCCACCCCCTCCACCCCCCATACACCCCCCCCTGACCTTTCTGAAAGCCTCGGTTTGAAAGCGGGGCATAATGCCGCCGGCTTTTGGGAGCCCCATTAACTCTCAAGGTCGCCGGGACCGATCGTGCCAGCGATTAGCGGTCCTCTTTGTCAGCCTGGCGGCCGATTGTCCAACACCCGTCCTCACCACTCCGCCCCGTCAGCCACAAGCGGAAACACGTCACCCTCATCCTTGACCCTGCCACTGGCAGGCCCCGTGGCTGCCGGAGGGTGGGGGTGGGGGTGAGGGGTGGGGTGGGGGCATGTCAGTCATGTCATGTCTCTTCAGAAGAAGAAGAAGGAGAGAGAGAGAGAGAGAGAGAGAGAGAGAGAGAGAGAGAGAGAGAGAGAGGGGGGGCAGAGGAGGAGGAGGTGAGGAGAAGAAGAAAAGAAGAAAAGAAGGAGCCAGAGACGGAGGAGGAATTTAGGAGGCACCTGACACCAAGACAACACCCCCCCTCCCATGAACACACACGGCCCTCACATTTCATCACACACGGTACTTGACACACAGGCACACACACCCACGGCAGGCACCTGACCCCATAACTCTCACAGTCGCCACCGACGCTAGCACAGCGAACACACACATTTGCACACCAGCCGACACACACACACACACACACACACACACACACACCACACGTCACACACACACGACACACACACACACACACACACACACACACACACACACACACACACACACACTGGCACACACCACACACCAGACAACACACACCACACACACAACACAAGACACACACACACACTGACACAACAGACACACACACACACACACACACACACACACACACACACACACACACACACACACACACACACGACACACACACACACACACACACACACAACACACACACACACACACACACGACACACACACACACACACACAACAACCACGAAACAAACACACCACATAGAATGCCTACACACACACCACACACACACACACACACACCACACACACACACACACACACAAACACACACACACACACACACACAACACACACACACACACACACACACACACACACACACACACACAGTCACACACACCACACACACACACACACACACACACACACACACAACACAGAGTCGCACAAAAAACACACACACCACACACACACACACACACACACAACACACACAACACACACACACACACACACACACAGAGTCGTACACACACACACAACACACACACACACAGCACACACACACACACCACACACACCACACACACACACACACACACACACACACACACACACACACACACACACACACACACACACACACACACACACACACACACACACACACACACCACAAGTCAGCACACACACACACAACTTACACACACACACCACATACACACACACACACACGAATCGTGCACACACACAAACACACACAACACAAGAAATCGCACACACACACACAACACACACACACCCCAAACACACACACACACCCCACCACACAACACACACACAGATCGCACACAAAACACACACACACACACCACACCCCACACACACACACACACACACACCCCACACACACACACCCCCCACACCAAAACACACAACCACAGAACACGGTCCACACACACACACACACACACACACACACACACACAACACACAACACACACACACAACACACACACACAAAACACGCCACAAAAACACACACACAAAAACCCCACAACACACACACACCCCACACACACACAACACACACACACCCCACACCACCACACACACCACACACACACACACACAACACTACACACACACACACACACACAACACACACCCCAACACAACAAAACAAAAAAAAATGTCACACACACACACACCCCACACACCCCAACACACACAAAACCAAACACTGTCAACACACCACACACTGTCACACACCCCACACACACACACACACACACACACAAACACACCACTGCCCACACACACACACACACCACAACACAACACACACACCACACACACACACACACACACACACAAGCACTCTGATCTGGCACACTCCCCACTGAGGTTGGCCTTAGAACTCCGCGTTACAGAAGGACACCGATTATACCTTCTTTCCTTCTTGTCCGTCTGTGTGCATGCTTCTCCATACGCTCTAGGCTCATAACTGCGAACCTTTCAAATCTATGCATTATCCTCAGAACTGGCGGTCCTCATTTCTGCGTCCGCGGTCACCCTACTGCTGGTACATAAAAGCGCGAACGGGTGGGGGGTGGGGGGGGGGGGGGGGGGGAGGGGGGAGGGGAGTAATTTTAGCGTCGGTTTGCGCAACATCAGTAAGCGCTCGTCTGGCGCAACTATAGATCGTTTTGGCAACAAAAGACTGCCATACAAAGTCAGTAAAAACAAAGCTAATGACAGTTAACATTTCTTCATCCTTTCGTTTTGGTTTAGGCTTGTCTTTACTTTTTTTCTTCTTCTTTTTATCTGGTGGTTTTTGTTGTCGCCGGCACTGCAGTCGGCGCCAGGCTATTTTCTCCTTTCAGTCCAAATGAAAGAAACCGGATTGACATTTTGCATAGTTTTCTCGAATAACGCAGAATGGGAAGAAGAGAGAGAGAGAGAGAGAGAGAGAGAGAGAGAGAGGGGGGGGGGAGGGGAGGGAGAGGGAGGGGGGGGGGGAGGGGAGAGAGCGGAGAGAGAGAGAGAGAGGCGAAAGCTTGACAGAAAAACAAAAAAACAACAACAAAACAACAACAACCGGAAACACACACACAGCACACAGACACACACACACAGACACACAAACATATACACACACTTACACCCCCCGCGCGCGATCCCCTCCCCCCCCTCCCCGGAAAAACAACAAACAAACAAACAAACAAAAAACCAAACAAAAAAACACACCAACTTACAGGTGTAAGCGTGCCTCACCTTGTCGAAGGAGAAGACATAGTCCTTGGTCCTGTTGTGCGCCAGGTCCGCGTACTTGATGCACCCGTAGGCCACCGCCTCCATCGCTTTCCGCATCTCCTCCGCCGACAACACCTGCAACGCCACGAACACGCTCAGGGTCATGAACGCTCTCAGGGTCATGAACACGCTCAGGGTCAGGAACGCTCTCAGGGTCATGAACACGCTCAGGGTCAGGAACGCTCCCAGGGTCATGGACACGCTCAGGGTCATGAACGCTCTCAGGGTCATGAACACGCTCAGGGTCATGAACGCTCTCAGGGTCATGAACACGCTCAGGGTCATGAACGCTCTCAGGGTCATGAACACGCTCAGGGTCATGAACGCTCTCAGGGTCATGAACACGCTCAAGGTCATGAACGCTCTCAGGTACATGAACACGCTCAAGGTCATGAACGCTCTCAGGGTCATGAACACGCTCAGGGTCAGGAACGCTCTCAGGGTCATGAACACTCTCAGGGTCATGAACGCGCTCTGGGTTAGGAACGCTCCCAGGGTCATGGACACGCTCAGGGTCATGAACACGCTCAGGGTCATGAACATGCTCAGGTCATGAACACGCTCAGGGTCATGAACACGCTCAGGGTCAGGAACGCTCTCAGGGTCAGGAACGCTCTCAGGGTCATGGACACGCTCAGGGTCATGGACACGCTCAGGGTCATGGACACGCTCAGGGTCATGGACACGCTCAGGGTCATGGACACGCTCAGGGTCATGGACACGCTTACGGTCATGGGACACGCTCAGGGTCATGGGACACGCTCAGGGTCATGGACACGCTCAGGGTCATGGACACGCTTAGGGTCATGGAACGCTCAGGGTCATGGACACGCTCAGGGTCATGGACACGCTCAGGGTCATGGAACACGCTCAGGGTCATGGGCACGCTCAGGGTCATGGACACGCTCAGGGTCATGGACACGCTTAGGGTCATGGACACGCTCAGGGTCATGGACACGCTCAGGGTCATGGACACGCTTAGGGTCATGGACACGCTCAGGGTACTGGACACGCCCTGGGTCACGGGCACTCCCAAGGCCATGAACAGTGTGAGGGACAGAACACTCCAGGGATCATGGGGACTCTCAGGGTTATGAATGCGCTCAGAGTCATGAAACCTTCCAGGGTCAGGAACACTTCCAGGGTCATAAACACTCTCAGGGCCATGGACACG
>JABMCL010000745.1:282500-302500 GCA_018857735.1 Alviniconcha marisindica
GTGTGCGCGCGCGCGCGTGCGCATCTCTCACATAGTTATGCTTGAACCCTTGTTGATGTCTACATTATGTGTTAGCTTTTGTTAAATTGCTGATAACATCTCCATCTCGATGTACATCATGTGTTTCATATTTGAGCCGCAGGGTAGGCGCTGGACAAATTTCCATTATTATTATTGTCTCCTGAAAACCGGACTGATCCACACTGAACCGCACCTCATTTCCGACTGGGATATGCAAGCATGGCAGCGGTATGAAGGCGGCTTAGTGTGTCCGGCGAAAGACTGCCGCACTGCAGAGGAAAAACCAGGACGAAGTGAATGCCTCTCGGTAAAGCGGCATGCCATTCTGTCAAAGAAGGAGAAGAAGAAGGAGAGAGAGAGAGAGAGCGAGAGAGAGAGAGAGAGAGAGAGAGAGGGGGGGGGGAGGAGATTGATTGAACTTTATTTCTCAACGGTGAAATATTAGCGCAAAGGCCGACTCACATATCTGCCGTTGCTACAGAGAGAGAGAGAGAGAGAGAGAGAGAGAGAGAGAGAGAGAGAGAGAGAGAGAGAGAGAGAGAGAGAGACAGACAGACAGACGAGACAGACAGACAGACAGACAGACAGACAGAGAGAGACAGAGGCAGAGACAGACAGACAGACAGACAGACAGACAGACAGATTGACTGATTGATTGAACTTTATTTCTCAACGGTGAATATGTTAGCACAAAGGCCGACTCACATATCTGCCCTTGCTACAGAGAGAGAGAGAGAGAGAGAGAGAGAGAGAGAGAGAGAGAGAGAGAGAGAGAGAGAGAGAGAGAGAGAGAGAGAGAGGAGAAGGTAAGCATAATGTACTTCTTCTCACGCTGCACACACACACACACACACACACACACACACACACACACACACACGCACGCACGCTCTTAACTGGGCGAACTGTTAGTTTGCCGAACATACTTCGGACAGTTCGACGAACTATATTTGGCTTCTTAATTGAGCTCAGACGAATTTTCAGTTCCCCTAACATGGTTCGGAGATTCGACGAACTATACTTTGTTTCTTAAGTGGCTTATGAGATGCAAGTTTCGGCCCGAACTTGCCGCAGAAACGCAGCAGACAGCATGATCCAAAATGTAGGCTTAAATCAAGTCAAGTCATATACTTTAATCATCCCTCTCAGGGTGATTCAGCTAACCACTATATCATTCTGGGTCCCAGAGACAGGGCTGCGTCTCCCACAAGTCAACAAATAGGTCAGTTCCCTCCGAAGCGAGTGAAATATCGACACCGTCATCCATTTTTTTTTCTCTCTCTTTCTTCCTCGTCCACAGGAGAGTTCTCTTTCTTCTCAATCAATCAGAGGCAAGGTTCGCCGAACTGGGCGAATATTCCCAGAGCGTGATGAGCGAAGCTTTTTGAACCCCGGACATAGCGTCGTCGCAGTTCGCCGAAAATTCGAACTAGGTTCACTAAGCAAAAGTTGGCCCAGTAAACAACGGGATTTAGGGTAGAGTTCTGACAGACCAATTCTCATCTCGATCTCATCTTAACTGCTGTGTGTGGTACTTTAATTATTATAATTATATTACCTTGTGATAAACAACAAGTATGTGATCATAAGTTCATTACTATTTTACGATGACGTCACAGTTTGTTCTATTGTTCTATATTGATTATTATGTTTAAAGCTGGTGGTGTTGTGTTTGTTGTATTGTTCTCTTAACTTTATGTATAGATTCTTTTACAAGCCCACCATGACAACAACAAAATTGCCCCTTGCGGGATAATTAAAGTTTTTTTAATTGAATTGAATTGAATCTCGGCAAAGAGCTGGTGGATCAGACGGTTGCCCAGAGAACAGGCAGACAGCGGAGCACATCCCGCACCAGGCATATGTCCCATGCTGGTCACACAGACCAATTCTCAACTCGGGCCAGGAGCTGGTGGTTCATGATCAGACGGTTTGCCTGGAGAACAACCAGACAGCGGAGCACATCCTGCACAGGCATGTCCCATGCTGGTCAGACTGACCAATTCTCAACTCGGCCAAGAGACGGTGGTTCAGACAGTTTCCTAGAGAACCAGGCAGCGGAGCACATCCTGCACCAGGCATGTCCCATGCTGGTCAGACTGACCAATTCTCAACTCGGCCAAGAGACGGTGGTTAGACGGTTGCCCAGAGAACCACACAGCAGAGCACATCCTGCACCAGACATGTGTGACCAATTCTCAACTCGGCCAAGAGGCGGTGGCTCATGATCAGACGGTTGCCTTGAGAACCATACAGCGGAGCACATCCTGCACCAGGCATGTCCCATGCTGGTCAGACTGACCAATTCTCATCTCGGCCAAGAGCTGGTGGCTCAGACGGTTTCCCAGAGAACAATCACAGTGGAGCACATCCTGCACCAGGCATGTCCCATGCTGGTCAGACTGACCAATTCTCATCTCGGCCAAGAGCTGGTGGCTCAGACGGTTTCCCAGAGAACAATCACAGTGGAGCACATCCTGCACCAGGCATGTCCCATGCTGATCAGACTGACCAATTCTCAACTCGGCCAAGAGACGGTTTGCCCAGAGAACCAGACAGCAGAGCACATCCTGCACCAGACATGTGTGACCAATTCTCAACTCGGTGGCTCATGATCAGACGGTTTCCTAGACGGAACCAGACAGCGGAGCACATCCTTCAAACAGTCACATACGTCCGAGTTACAACATGCAGAGGGAGAAGAGTCTGCGTTGGGGGTGTGAACTGGCGGGCGTACGGGGATTTCCCAGTACCAATGCCTAGACGTGGGTTCGACAGGTTGATCCTCACATGATTCTCCAGACTGTCTGGCTTCGGCCTTGGTACCCCCCTCCTCCCCACCTCCCCCCCCCCCCCCCCCCGATCTTCACCCCCCAGGGGGGCCCGGCCCCTCGTCCCCTGGCACAACAGCTTCCCCCCACTGCCCCAAGACGCCGACCAGCAAGTGCACCCAAAGGGCTCTTGGCCTGACAGATTGTCTAGACTAGGTTATAAACTTTCCCCCTCATAACCCCCCCCCCCCCCCACTCCCCGCCCCCCCCCCCCCCAACCCATCCCTTCCCAGCCGTCCCCCGAAACAGTGTAGCAACTCCCAGCGTCCCTCACCATTCTCAGTCTGGGGACACTGGTTGGCACACAGTAAGGGCACTTTTACACACACGTTCATGGGGTGAGGACGGAGGGAGTTGGTGGGGGGGGGGGTGGGGGGGGGGGGGGGGGGGGGGGGGGGGGGGGGGGGGAGGGGGGGGGGGGGCGCAGTGTCATCTGTCTGAAATGCTGAGAACTAACTGATGCAGACATCACAGCAGCCGAGGGAGGGTTTAGTGTGTGTAACAACGCAACAGGGATTTAATCTGAAGCGTTTCAGATTCGTGCGTATCAGTTCACGGTCACAAAAGGCGGGATAAGCGCACACACACACACACACACACACACACACACACACACACACACACACACACACACACACACATATACACGCACTCAAACAAACATATGCACACGCACACACACCCCCACGAACACACATAAACACGCGCGCGCACAGACACACGCACAAGGACGCAAGCACGCACACACGCACGCACCCTACGCACACGCACACACACACGCACGCACACGCACGCACGCACACACACACACACACGCACACACACACACGAACACACACACATACATAAACACGCGCGCGCACCCGCATGCACACATACACACACACACACACACACACACACACACCACACATGCACGCACGCACACACGCACGAGCACACACACACACGCACAAACACATGTACACGCACACACACACACACACACACACACAACACACACACACACGCACACGCACGCACACACACATACACACGCACACACACGCACACACACACACACACACACACTGGCACCACACACACACACACACACACACACACACACACACACACACACACACACACACACACACACACACACACACACACACACACACACACGGCCAAAGATGAGGGGCCAACCAGACGGACGGTATGTTAGAAATACTAAAAAAAAGAAAACACATTCAGTTAATTAGTTAAACTGTCTTTTAATCTGCCCCGCACGCAACCTCACGTGCGATCACTCAGTTCCGCGATGACCGAGGTATTTATAATTATTATCACAAAGAGGGACAGAAAGGAAAAAAATTAAAAGTTGGATGGACCGAGAAGGTGGCTGTATATTGCAGGCCTAGGAGCGACTCAATTTCTAGCATCAGGCGATTGATTGATCGCTTGATGATCGCTTATATGGCGCTATTCTCCGCTCTCTTGAGCAGACTCACTGCGTTCGCATGTGGTTCTACATGAGTGACTAGCTTTTCATAGCGCATTTGCTTTTCAATACCCACCGAAGTGGTGTACTTACAGCGCTGCAATGGCTGGTGCCACATGAAACTGCAGCCGTCTCCGCGCAAGTTCTGTGTACACCATACAACCATGCACCATGCCACTTCATGCAAAGCCACGTACATAAAGTGTATGCGTGTTTAGCTGTAACCTGCCACCTGCGCTTTTAGCAAAAAACGACCAGGATCTTTTACGTGCTACTGCGGTAACACGGGGGTGGAACGGATATCGAAATAAGAGGCGAGAGATGCACAGATGGAGTCTGACCGGTCCCAGGTTTAATATCAGAACCCAGAGCTAAAAGGGCGCCTTGTGGAGCTCTAGAGTAGAGTAGGTGGCGGTGGTGGTTGCCGGATTGGGGGGTGGGGGGGTGGGGGGGGGGGGTGGGGGGGGGAAATTTTTCCCCGTTCGCGGTACCCCCGCCAAAAGGATTTGCCCAAAGGGCGTCAATAAAATTGCATTGCTGTGTATTGCACACCAAGGGGAAAATTTGGGGGGGGAGAAAAGGGGGGGGGGGTGGGGGGAAAGAGGAAAAAAGGTGGTTGGGCCGGTTTTGGGGGGGGGGGGGGGAGGGGAGGGGGGAAAAGTCTGCGTTTCCCCGGTTTCCCCCACCAAATGGATTGCCCAAGGGGGGGCAAAAAAAAAGTTGCCCCTGCAATGTAAATTTCACCCCGGGATGGGGGGAAGGACCCGTGGGGAAATAGGGGGGGTGGGGTTGGGGGGAAAGGGGGGGGGGGGAGGGAGAAGGGAAAGGGAGAAAGGCGTGGTGGGGGGGGGGAAGGGGGGAAAGGGGGCGGGGGGCCCGGGGGCAGAGGTTGAATAGCGCTGTTGCCTAACCCTGGTGGACAAGCGGCAACACGGGGGGGCAGCAACAGTCCAAAATCGGCATCGATTGCAACACCGGCCCCAAGCCCCCTGACGTGGTTCCCCTTTGCCCCCCCCCCCCCCCCCGCCCCCATCCCCCCCGGCCCCCCCTTTACCCCCACCCTCCCGTCCCTCCCCCTGGCCACGTCCCCCGTTCCCCCCCACGGCCCCCTTCCCCCCTTGGGGGCCCCCCCCCCGGGCCAATTTCCAACCCTTCCCCCCCTCCCCGCCCTGCCCTCCCCCCCCAAGTCCCCCTTCTCCCCCTCCCCCCCCCCCCCCCCGCTCCCCTTCCAGCCCCCAAAAACCCAAAACCCCCGGCCCCCCAACGGCCCTCCTGGCCCCCCCCCCCCCCCAAAATTTCCACCACCCTCCGGCATCACGACCCTTTTGATGCTAGTAGAGTTCCGTTCCACACCCACTCCGGTGTTTGCCCTTTAACACTCGTTCTTCAAAATTGGACTGGGAGGGTCGTTTCGCCCGACCCCCAAACCTGGAATCGCCCCTCAGCCATCTTCCCCCCCCTTCCCCCCCCCCCCCCCCCCCCCCCCATCCCTGTCAGTGTTTTTCAGTTTGGGTGGATCCTTTGGGGTTTTAGGTTTAATATCCACACGTTCCCTTTGGGGTGCCCGGGTTTTTTTTACTCAGGTCAATTCCTCCACAATTCCCCCTCTTCAAACTGCTCCTCCCAAAATTTTATATGCCAACCCCCAGCCCCCTTCAAAAACACCCCCCCCCCCAATTCCCTCTCTTCCCAAAATGCTCCCCCAAAAAGGCGGCCCCCCCCCTCCCCCTTAAAAGCACCCCCCTCTCACACCCAATTTCTTTCCCCAAACCCCCCCCAAAAAAAACACCCCCCCCCCCTCCCCTTCAAAAACCCTCCCCCACACACAATTCCCTTTTCTTTAAACTGCCCCCTCAAAAATTTGGGCATCCCCCCCCCCCCCCTCCCTTCAAAAAACCCCCCCCCTCCCCCCCCTCACAAATTCCCCCCCCCCTCTAAAACTGGGCCCCCCCCAAACTTGGGCCTTTCAAACCCCCCCCCCCTCACGCACACACAATTCCCCCTCTTCCAAAATGCCCCCCCCAAACTTGCAGCAAGTGCCCCCCCCACCCCCCCAACCCCCCCCCCTTTTTAAACCCCCCCCCCCCCCCGTATCCTACCCAAAGTTCTGGTTCCCGACCCCCCCGAAATCATGGATCTAGCTTTAGATCCCGCTCCCCCAACCGCCCGTCTCGCAAGGGATTTCATCCAAAGGGGCTAGCGCTAGATCCACAACCCTCTGCAAAACCCCTTAACCCAAAGGGAAAAACCCCAAATTTCCAAAAAACTTAAACCCAAAGGGCTAAACTGCTAGAAAAAAACAACCCCAAACACAAAAAACCCCATTTACAAACACCCAAAAAGCTCGGAAAACAGACTAAAACCCCAAAAAGGATCCCCATTTCCCCAATCACTTTACCCAAAGGACTAGCTGCTAGATCCACACCCCCTCTCGGGAAAAAAAACTTAACCCAAAGGATCCCCATTTCACAAAAATTCACCCCAAAAACACCAACCACCAATTTTCCCCAAATCCTTATAAAGGGGGGCAAACGCTAGATTTCCCCCAAAAATTCAAATCACCTTTATTCACCCAAAGGACAAAATGCTTAACCAACCCCATTAAAACCTTCCCAAAAAAATCCCCCCATTACAAAACCCCACTTTACCCAAAGGACTTTGCTGCTAGATCCACCCCATCTCACAATTTACTTCACCCAAAGGACTAGCGGCCCGATCCACCCCATCTCACAATCACTTTTAAACCCCCCAAAAAGGGCTAGCTGCTAAATCCACCCCATCTCACAATCACTTCACTTCACCCAAAGGACTAGCTGCTAGATCCCCCCATCTCACAATCACCCTTTACCCCAAAGGACTAGCTCTTGATTTCCCCCCAAAACTACAATCACCCTTTACTTCACCCAAAGGGGCCCCGCTGCGATCCACCCCATCTCACAAGCCCCTTAACCTCAAAGATTTCCTTTCGGAAACCTGCTCCTCCTCCATAAAAACCCCTTTTTCCCCCACAAACAAATTAACCCCGGAAAGCTGTAGTCCCGTATTCCCAAAAAAAATAAATAAAAAACCCAAAACCCAACCCCTTCCCAAAAAGGGCCAAGCAGCCCCCCTTCCCCCCTAGCCTTGTATTTAGTCAGAAACCTGTACGCATCTGGTTCCCTTTTTTCAAATTTCGCAAATTTTCCATTCTTGCGGGAGGTTTGTCACACACCCCTAATCGGGGAATCGGGTCTCCCTCTCGCTTTTTATTATAAAAGAAGAAGAAGAAAAAAAAAACTTCCCTTTTTTCCTTTCTTTCCCAAAGGGCCCCTCCTTTTCCCATTTTCTTGGGAAAACCCCTTGTGATTTAGAAGTTTGCCCTTGTTTAGACAAAACAGTGCCAAACAAATCAATAAACCCCCTTTTCCCCACTTCAAAAAACCAAATTCCCTTAATAAAGAGAAAGGAAAGTGCCCCTTTTTAAGGGGGTTTGGGGTTTTTTTTGGTTTTAAGGAAGCCCGGGGGGGGGTGTGGGTTTTTGTGTTTGGGGGGGGGTTGTGGAGAGGGGGGGGAGAAGGGGAGAGGGGAGAGAGAGAAGGGGAGAAGAGGAAGAAAGAGAAAAAGGCATTAAACAAAAAAAACCCCCAAAATTTCAGATTTGCGCTGGGATTTCCTGGGCCCCCTTTTTTTGTTAAACCCCAACCTAAATCCTGGGAAAACATTGGTTTTTTTTTCCCAATTTTAAAATGACAGGCCCCCCCCCCCTTTTAAACCCTCCCCCAAAATAAGGGGGGGGGGCGGGGGAAACGAAGGGGAAATTGGTTTTTCCCATTTCCCATTATTTCGGCCCGGGGTGGGGTGTGTGTGTTTTGTGTGTGTGTGTGTGTGTGTGGGTTGTTGTGGGGGGTGTGTTGTGTTTTTTTGTTTGTTTTGTGTGTGTGTTGTTGTGGGTGGGACGGTGTGGTTTTAAAGGAAAAAGTTAAAAAAGGATTGGGTTTTTCCAAAATTTAAATTTTAGAGACCATTAATTATCCCATCGCTTAGAGAAGAACAGTAATCATTCTATGGCTTAGAGAAGGACAGTAATCATTCTATGACTTAAGAGGAAAACATTAATTATTCTTTTTGCCCCCGAGAAAAGGGCACCATTTTTCCATCCAATAAGGGAAAAAGGGCACCAATTATTCCCCTCCCCAAAGGGAAGGACACCCAATTACTCCATCCCTAAGAGAAGGACACCAATTATTCTATCCCTTTGATAAAAGGGCACCAATTACTCCCTCCCAAAATAAAGGGGCCCCCAATTATTTCCAAACCCCAAGGGGGAAGGGGCACCAAATTTTTCCCTCAGGGAAAAAGGGCAAACCCGTTATTCTATCCCTAAGATTTAAAGGACACCCAAATTTTTCCATCCCTAAGGGTTTAAAGGAAAACTAATTATTTCCCCTCCCTAAGATAAAAGGGCACCAATTACTCCCTCCCCCAAGGGAAAGGACAATTTAATTTTTCCATCCCCAAGATAAGGAAAACCCGTTATTTCATTTCCAAGATAAGGACACCGTTTTTTCATTTAAAAAGTTATTTTTTCCCCGATTTAAAGGGGCACCAATTCTCCATCCCTAAGACAAGGGGCACCAATTACTCCATCCCTAAGGGAAGGACACCCCTTTTTTCCATCCCTAAGATAAAGGACACCAATTATTTTCCCCCCCTAAGATTAAAGGGCAAAAAATTATTTCCCATCCCCAAGGGAAAAACACCAATTATTTCCCTCCCCCAAGATTTAAAGGGCATCAATTGTTCCCTCCCCCAGATAAGGGAAAACCTCCCTTTAAAAATAATAAAACTTTATTCATTCCAGTGGGGAAAATTTAAAATTGTTTGTCTCACCACATTAAGCATAAACAAATATTAATTTAAATAGTTAATAAGCCAGGGGTTTTTTTTTTTCCCCCTCTGCCCCCCCCCCCCACACACACACACACACACACAAACACCACACACACCCCCCCGCCCCACTAAAAGCTTCCAACCCCCCGCCTTTTCAATCTACATAATCTAAAATTTTTAAAGCTAATACCTAGCAAAAAACCCCGAAATGACCCAAAATAACGTCCCCTATCCGACAGGACCAAAACAGAAAACTCTCTTAAATTAAAACAAAATCGTTAGGGACACACATTCCCCCCCCTTTTAAAACCCCCATTTTTCTTTGAAAGTTATTATCCTCAACAGATGTCCTCAAGAGCACTCACACACAGTTAATGACTATTATACGCTTGATTAAAAACCAACGGAGCAGAGGGCTGAAACGAAGCTCTATAAAGGTTTGTATTTGTATTCGGGAATCGAAAATCGACCCCTCCTGGTGCTGCGGCTGCTATCAGCATAGTGTCTCGATGGGTATATAGTATCGTTTGGTATTTGCATTCGTTTCCTCGACAGTCTTCTTTTTTTCACGGTGAGTCTTACAATTGTCAAACGGCTTTCCCACAACACCACATGCTTTATTTCTTCTTTTTTTAATTTTTTTTTTTTTAACAATCTGTTCTGTCACATTTTAAAATATTCACACCTCTGCAGACAGAATCAAGCATAATAAGTCTACATATTACAGCATTATGAAAAGTTAATAACAAATCTCAGTTGACTCCGAAAGATCTCAGCTTTTTTAAAAGGATACATTCTCCATCCAGTTCACTTTTTTTCCCAACAGAGCTGAATGATATTCTCTTTCCAGTTTAGTTTACTGTCTAAAACCACACCCAAGTACTTATGTGTTTCTACCCTTTCCACTACGTCTCCTTTAATGTAGAATGGACTGGGACATCAGATTTTTCTTAAAGTTAATACAGATCTCTTTAGTTTTGGAAACATTCAAATACAAGTAATGCAAAGCAGAATATTACCAGCATGCAATAGGACGACGAATAATAGTCTACACAGTGTAACCTGTCCAGAAGCACAATACTACCAACATGTAACAGGAAGAGAGCCATATAGCCACAGTGTAATCTCTGTCCAGAAGCACATTATCACCAACATGTAACAGGAGTAATATCCATGTGTGTGTGTGTGTGTGTGTGTGTGTGTGTGTGTGTGTGTGTGTGTGTGTGTGTGTGTGTGTGTGTGTGTGTGTGTGTGTGTGATATTACATGTCACAGTGTAATCTCTGTCCAGAAGCAGATTATCACCAACCTGCAACAGGAGTAATAGCCATGTGCACCACCACACACACACACACACACACACACACACACACACACACACACACACACACACACACACACACACACACACAATTATAGTCACGGTGCTATCTGTCCAGAAGCGGAGTATCACCAACATGCAACACGAGGACGCATCATGCTCTCAGTGCAATCTGTCCTGAAGCAGAGGATCACCAACAGGCAACATTCACTTCCTCGCTTGAATTTAAATAGCCAGGGTCGTCACACACACACACACACACACACACACACACACACACACACACACACACACACACACACACACACACACACACACACAATCATAGTCACAATGTAATCTGTACAAAAGCGGAATATCACCAACATGCATATTTTACGACCAACTATGCATGTTTTACGCCCAACTATAATGTTTTACGCCCAGTCAACCAGTGCGGTTATATTAGGGCGATTTCCTCCAACTACTGCCAGAACTGATTACGCCAGAGGACGCATCATACTCTCAGTGCTATCTGTCCTGAAGCAGAGGATCACCAACAGGCAACATTCACTTCCTCGCTAACCGACCGCCTTAGCTTCATTTCGCGCCGTTGTCGCGGCTGCGTGACCACCGGGCCCCGACCGTCACGCACACGGCCACACGGGAGCCGGTCGTGACACGCAGGCCGCAGACGGGCCCCTGCTGATCCCATTACTCGCGTGACAATGGCCAGCACCAGACCACGAAGAGGCCGTGGCCTCGCCCAGTTCTGATCAACCCGATCCTCTTCACCCTGGAAGACGGCACACTGGCCGTGTGATCAGCGCGTCTGGAGAAGGGATATATCACAACCTTGATCACCACACACAGAGCTCAGGAGCTGTGTGAAAGTCGAGGTGGCCGTCCTGGGCTCCCGTCCCTAACAAGCCAACGGTTTCTGTGGACGTAAAACAACACTTTAACCAACCACCGCACACTCCGCGCCATAACAGCAGGGGGGCCTATACCCAAACTCCAAGCACTGGTTTACGACATCCTTCCTCCAACCAGTAAGTCATTTGGTGTTTTACGCCCAGTCAACCAGTGTGGTTATATCAGGGCGGTTTCCTCCAACCACTGCGATTGTGAGCCGGTTTGGCCTAGCGGTAAGGCGTTAGGTTGGTATGCGGAAGGACCTCGGTTCGATACCGCTTCGGCTCTCCTTTCTCTTCAAAAAGGTTGTGGTTCGTGGACACTGTCTTGTGACTTTGTCCGTCACTTCCTACTGAAACATTAAAATGGCTCTCATCGCTGCCATCTTAATGCAGGAATCATTCTGGTGGTGACAGTGATAGCGATATGTATATAATCTCCCTCTCCCCCCACCTCCATACCCCCTTTCACCCCATCTCCCCGTCCCTAATAAGCCTTATGGTTTCTGTGGATGTTAAGCACCATGTTTACTGACTTAACCACTGCGACAGTGAGCCGGTTTGACCTAGCGGTAAGGCGTTAGGCTGGTAAGCAGAGGGACCTCGGATCGAATCCGCTTCGGCTCTCCTTTCTCTTCAAAAGTCGTGGTTTGTGGACACTGTCTTGTGACTTTGTCCCTCACAATTATGCAACATTAAAATGGGGGAGAGGGGGAGATTATTTGCCTGTTGCTACACTGTCACCACCAGAATGACTCTTGCATTGAGATGGGCAGCGATAAGAGCCATTTTAATGTTGCATTAATTGTGAGGGACAAAGACAGGACAGGGTCCACATATCACAACTTTGGAAGAGAAGGGAGAGCCGAAGCGGATTCGAACCGAGGTACCTCTGCTTACCACACTAACGCCTTACCGCTAGGCCAAACCGGCTCACCAACTGAAGTTATACAGGACGTTTCTTTTATAACCACCCACCTTGCTTACGCCAGCACAAATAAACCCAAAATCATTTGAATCGAGACGAACTCTTTTTTTCTCTTCTTTTTTTTACCCGGGGCGGACGCGCCTCATGCTCACGTGCGTGCTTGGACGCTATGTTGCTTCCTCAGTCATGTCAGTACCCAAACCTTTCGGAGGGTGCTGACCGCGTCGGTGGGAAGCTGCGCGGAGTTAAAGAGTGCCCCTTCAGTGGCTGGCCGAGTTTGGAGGAAGGTGCCGGATCGGAAAGCGATGATCGGAGTGTGACCCTCAACTGTGAGCCGGCTTGGCCGAGCGGTAAAGCGTCAGGCTTCTTGGGTAAACGGACAGCGTCGGTTCGATTCCCCGTTTCGGCGGTCCTGTCTCTTCAAAGCGGTGTGGTTTGTAGATGGGAATTTGGCCCAAAGGCAGCAAACAGTCTGGTTCCCTGGGAATCAGGCCCACAGGCAGCCCAGTTCCTTGGGAATTTGGCTCACAGGCAGCCTAATTCCCTGGGAATTTGGCCCACAGGCATCCTAGTTCCCTGGGAATTTGGTCTATAGGCAGCAAGCTGCCTGGTTCCCTGGGAATTTGGCCCACAGGCAGAAGGCAATCTGGTTCCCTGGGAATTTGGCCAACAGGCAGCCTAGTTCCCTGGGAATTTGGCCTATAGGCAGCAAGCAGCCTCGTTCCCTGGGAATTTGGCCTACAGGCAGAAGGCAGTCTGGTTCCCTAGGAATTTGGCCCACAGGCAGAGTAATTCCATGAGAATTAGCCCCATAGGCAGCAAGCATGAGTCTGGTTCTCTGGGAATTTGGCAATGTGTCTGGAGGGAGGTTGGGGGGTTCGGGTGGGGTGGGGGTTGGGGGTCATTGTGCAGTTCGCTCACAGCCGCGTTGTTGTTGTTGCAGCGTTTCCCAGCTGAAAACACTGAGGGTCACCCGCTAGTATGCAAATGTACAAGGACAAATGCATCCCATGGGATGAAAGCCAGGGGTCTGCGGGCGTGACCGTTTCTTTATGACCCCCCCCCCACACACACACACACACACACACCACCGCCACTACCGCCACCACACGGGCATCCGCACGTCGTCTTCGGAGGATTTTTCTCCATTTCTGGAGGGTGGGTGCTGCTGCTACGCAAGGAGCATACCCTGGCTGAGGATTGTCACCCACATAACTATGCAGGTGAGAAAACAGAACAACTCTAGAGAAATGTACTCACCTATACGACACATAAAGAACCATTAAAAACACAAGCGTTGTCGTTGTCGTATAGGTGAGTACATTTCTCTAGAGCTGTTCCGTTTTGTCAACCACATTTCTCTAGAGCTGTTAATATTTTGTCAACCTCACCAGCAGTTGTTCACTCATTCCTATGCAGGTGAGAGTTACCGTAGGCGACTCGGGTCTTTGTTGTTGTGCGTGTGTTGCGTATTTCGAGCGCTAATTAACTCCCTTGTTTGTGGATTCCGCACGAGCGCTCTGGGCCTCGTTCTGTTTCAGATTTATGCAGCGCACATTTTATGTAGCCCTGGTGTTGTTACTGGCACCAGTGTGTTGTTTCTGGTACCAGTGTTGTGACACAGCCCGAGCCATTTTAATATAGCCCTGGTGTTGTTACTGGTACCAGTGTGTTGTGACACAGCCCAAGCCATTTTAATGTAGCCCTGGTGTTGTTACTGGTACCAGTGTGTTGTGAATGCAGCCCTGGTGTTGTTACTGGTACCAATGTGTTGTGAATGTAGCCCTGGTGTTGATACTGGTACCGGTGTGTTGTGAATGTAGCCCTGGTGTTGTTACTGGTACCAGTGTGTTGTGAATGTAGCCCTGGTGTTGATACTGGTACCGGTGTGTTGTGAATGTAGCCCTGGTGTTGTTACTGGTACCAGTGTGTTGTGAATGTAGCCCTGGTGTTGTTACTGGTACCGGTGCTTTGTGAATGTAGGGGCCCGGGGGTTTTGTTGTTTTTACTGGTCCCGGTGTGTTGTGAATGTGGCCCTGGTGTTGTTACTGGTACCGGTGTGTTGTGAATGTAGTCCTGGTGTTGTTACTGGTCCCGGTGTGTTGTGAATGTGGCCCTGGTGTTGCTACTGGTACCGGTGTGTTGTGACACAGCTCGAGCCACATCTGTGTGAAAACATTGCGACATTTACCCCTATCTCATTTCAACCCCCACCCCCCACCCCCCCACCCCGACCCCCTCCACCTGTTCCATCCACTGGGTGATCCTCGGTGCTGTTCCATCAACATCCTTCTGATTCCACAAGGGATTCTTATCATGGGAAGCGTCATGTCAGCCTCATCGATCACCCCGTCATATCAGCACGTCGGGTCTCGTTCTTTCACAATGTTCCCACCATTGCGACAGTTACTTGTGAGAGGACAAGCCACTGTGTCAAGGACCTTCCTGAAGGTGAAGCCGAGTCAAGCCGGTCTTTATTCCCAGTTCAATTCAATTCTGGCATCTACGCGGTCGGAAAAATCCATATGCGCTCCGCCCCGTCTCTCTCTCTCTCTCTCTCTCTCTCTCTCTCTCTCTCTCTCTCTCAGACGTTTTTATTTTATTTTATTTTTTTACCAACGTTGCCGCTGAAGCAGCGCCAATAATGGCCTGACGGACGGTGGCACTCTCTCGCTCTTTCACGCAAGATCGTCGAGTGCTTCCTCTTCCTGCGCCGCTCTCTCTCTCTCTCTCTCTCTCTCTCTCTCTCTCTCTCTCTCTCTCTCTCTCCTCTCTCTCTCCTCTCTCTCCCCTCTCTCTCGTTATAGTATCTTCCCTGTCCCTGTCTTTGTTATTAGTAGTACTGTAGCAACGGCAGATATGTGAGTCGGCCTTTGTGCTAATATCTTCACCGTTGAGAAATACAGTTCAATCAATCAATCAATCATCAATCTCTCTCTCCTCCCGCGCCCGATTTTGACTTGGGATGTCCCCGTTCAATGCGCAGAGGCTTCGTTACTCACTTTCTTAGAATGTTAGGACACGAAAAAACACAGTTCAACCAAAAACAAGTAAACGGTTTAGCTCTCCATCTTATTTTTCTTCTTCTTCACCGTTTGACCGCTGTTTAAGTGTCGTTCTGTAGCTAACACCAGGTTACTTACTTCCTTGTAGCTTGATAAAGGGGGATTACTCCGAAAATTCGCACGTTGTGTTTTGTCCTAATAAACTGTTCTTTTTAACCTTCTATGTGTTTGGATTTCGTTTCTCATTTTTAGAGGCAAATCGTGCGTGCCCATTCTGCCCCGATAAAGTTGAAGTCGAAGCGCACGTTCTCTTTGACTGTTTGGTGTATAAAAACATCAGAAACGTGTACATAAACAAAGCTCAAAAGTTATCACTCAAGGACCAGGTGTGCTCAGTGTGATAAAATGTACTGATGAGAGCAGTTTGGTTGCCCATGGAAAGTACTTGTTTCTAGAAGCGCAAATGCGTAAAAAACGACTCGAAGGTTCTGCACGTTTCTCGTGTCTCAAAAAAGTGTTGGCTAAAACTATGCATTCCCCATCTAGAACTGTCAATACGGTCAGTCGGATAGCTGCTGAAGTTGACTGGTCACTCTTCCTGCTGATATATCCACACCTGCGCTATGTGGATATAAGCTTGTACTCTTTTAACGCGGCAGTTTGCCTGCCTGATAAGGCATGCCCTTTTCTCTACGTTTAATTTGACAACTCCTTTTTATATCCAGTGCTAATTTCTGTTCCAGTAATATTTTTTGATTCATAACTTTGGTTTTGCTAAATGCGTAACACGCCTGAATGTATTTTGAAATTAATCATGTTTACATATCGTTCACCCTCAATATTGTTATGGTCAATCCACGATAAACCATCCATCCATCCATCTCTCCTCCATGCGGTCGATGATGTGATGTCCTTGGGTTCGTTTAAAATTCCGGTCCAAGGAAAACGTGAACGCCGCACATGAGCAATAAACGACAACGAAGAAGAAAGGGACAGGGCTCCACAAGCGCACACCGACGGACAGGAAGACTGGAAAAGACTTACAAACAAAAGAGAAACGAACGATGCCAAATGGGCAGCCGTCGCACAACTTACTGGGAGCGCGGATCCCTTACCGCTGCTCATGAACTCCAGTCTCACAAGCATTTGACCCGCGAGACTAGCTGCCAGATCCTCCCCATCTCACAAACACTTACCACAGAGGTCTATGTCGATCTTCCCCATCTCACACTTACCAAAGAGGTCTATGTCGATCTTCCCAATCTCATAAACACTTACCAAAGAGGTCTATCTCGATCTTCCAAAACTCACACTTACCAAAGAGGTCTATGTCGATCTTCCCCATCTCACAAACACTTACCAAAGAGGTCTACGTCAATCTTCCCCATCTCATAAACACTTACCAAAGAGGTCTATCTCGATCTTCCAAAACTCACACTTACCAAAGAGGTCTATGTCGATCTTCCCCATCTCACACACTTACCAAAGAGGTCTATGTCGATCTTCCCCATCTCACAAACACTTACCAAAGAGGTCTATGTCGATCTTCCCCATCTCACAAACACTTACCAAAGAGGTCTATCTCGATCTTCCCCATCTCATACTTACCAAAGAGGTCTATATCGATCTTCCCCATCTCACAAACACTTACCAAAGAGGTCTATGTCGATCTTCCCCATCTCACAAATACCAAAGAGGTCTATGTCGATCTTCCCCACCTCACACTTACCAAAGAGGTCTACCTCGATTCTCCCCATCTCATAAACACTTACCAAAGAGGTCTATTTCGATCTTCCCCATTTCACACTTACCAAAGAGGTCTATGTCGATCTTCCCCATCTCACAAATACTTACCAAAGAGGTCTATGTTGATGTTCCCCACCTCACACTTACCAAAGAGGTCTATGTCAATCTTCCCCATCTCCCACTTACCAAAGAGGTCTATCTCGATCTTCCCCATCTCATAAACACTAACCAAAGAGGTCTATGTCGATCTTCCCCATCTCATAAACACTTACCAAAAAGGTCTATATCAATTTCCTCCAGCTCACACTTACCAGAGACGTCTATGCCGATTCTCCCCATCTCATAAACACTGACCAAAGAAGTCTATGTCGATCTTCCCCATCTCATAAACACTTACCAAAAAAAAATTCACTTCTTGTGAATACACGTCTCCCTTCATTTGGAGTTTCTTAGCTGTGTCAGCCCAGAGTATTCTCCCATGCAAGCGGAGTCGACCACCGAGACGGTGGTTTTCCTTCGCTAGTATCGGGCTGGTATCCTCTCACCGTTATGTGCCGGTGGTCACTGATGAGCTACTCAGATAGCGAAACACGTGTCTGACCTATGCAACCAACATAACAATAACCAGGACCTGCTGTTAATGACCCCTTTGCTCTCGGCTTAGCATTGTGGGGGAAAAACTCGGATTCGGCTCCGGGCGGAACTGATGCCGCATGCACCCAACAGGCTCTTTATGAAGGAAGTAACAAACAACTCTCTCTCTTATTTTTTTAAACTCTGTTTATGGTCTTCCAGCTCTAAATATAACGCCTCAAGAATTAATGACCTGCTCGTTTAAATCTGCACTTGGACGTAATGTGATTACAAACAAATTAAAACAAACGTAGAAGAAAAACATTTACGAAAGATGCCTTTGTGGCTCAAAGTTACTGCTGTTTCAGCACCAACGAAAAACTGTCAGTTAGACGGCAGTTCGGAGACCTAAGGTGTAACTAGTTATAGCGGTGGTTGGAGGCAGGATGTCGTAAACAGATTTTTTTAGATTCCCCCTCAGTCAAACTCCTCTCGCAGGTTTACGACATCCTTCCTCCAACGATTGCCATTCAGAGCTCAGGAACTGGGTGAAAGTCGAGGTGGACGTCCTGGGCTCCCGTCCCTAATAAGCCTACGGTTTCTGTGGACGTAAAGCAACACTCAACCATTGCCATAATCCGCCACGTGTCTCCGGACACTGTAGAAAGTTTTTCGTTGGTGCTTAAATGACAGAACGTTTGCAACAGACAACTCAGATGATACCAGGCGTTTCTTTCATAACCGTTCCAACTGTCTACGCCACCACAAATAATACCCAGATCGTTTGAATTCAGACGGAAGAAATGTTTGCAACAGACAACTCCGATGATACCAGGCGTTCTTTCATAACCGTCGCAACTGTCTACGCCACCACAAATAATACCCAGATCGTTTGAATTCAGACGGAAGAAATGTTTGCAACTGACAACTCCGATGATACCAGGCGTTCTTTCATAACCGACCGTCGCAACTGTCTACGCCACCACAAATAATACCCAGATCGTTTGAATTCAGACGGAACTCCTTTCTTCGTTTTATTTATTATCCTTTTGACCTGGGGCGGACGCGCCTCGTGTTTACGGGCGTGCTTCAACGCTACGTTGCTTCCACGGTAGTTCTCCAACCTTCGGGAGGGCGCTGACAGCGCCTGTTGACAGAAGCGGGGAGATAAAGGAGTGCCTCTCCAGCGGCGTAACCAATTATGGCTAAAGTTGGGAGGAAGGGTGCCGGAAAGCGAAGCTTAGAATATGGATCCCCCTGTCACACAACCCTTCAATCTACGGGCAGGCAGAGTGAAAGCCGGCCGGCCTAGGCCCGAGAGTCCAGGGACAACCAGCTTTGTCCCCCCCCCCCCCCCCTCTCTTCCCCCTTCCCCTCACCTCTGCCCCTCCCACTCCTCTCTCTTCCCGCTCCGCCCCCCCCCCCCCCCCTCCCCCCCCCCCTCCACCCCCTCCACAACAGAAGCCGCTCCGTCCCGCGGGAGGGGCGCTGGGATGAAGGTAGGAAATGAGAGCGCGCCACCCGTCAGCATCCCCATCGCTGGCTGACCTTCAGTCTGATTGTCATCACCGTCTCCCCACTGGCCGCTGCGTAGCTATGGAGTCGGAGGAGGAGGAGGAGGAGGAGGAGGAGGATGCATTCATGGCACGGCCTTATACCCGGGGACCTTTGCCGTGGAGGAGTTTTTCAATTATCGTAGCGGGCCGGAGGAAGTTTGGGTGTAAGGTTTCATTGTTCTTCTTGGCTGTTGATCGCCAAACTCGCTCGTATCTGTCTTTCAAATCAGCTTTGAAATCTCACCTCTTCAAGCTATCCCGCTGACTGTACTAGCTTGTGTGTGTGTGTGTGTGTGTGTGTGTGTGTGTGTGTGTGTGGAGAGAGAGAGAGAGAGAGAGAGAGAGAGAGAGAGAGAGAGAGAGAGAGAGAGAGAGAGAGAGAGAGAGAGAGAGAGAGAGAGAGAGAGAGTTTGTTTTGACTGTGTTTTGGCTCTATGCTTTCTAATGCGCTGCGTGGACCAGTTTCGAAAAAACGCACATAAAAAAGTATAGTATTCGCGGGCATGAGGAGTCCGTGGCGGACTGAGGCGGGCAGGGAGAGTCCGTAACGGGCTGGGAGAGTCCGTAACGGGCAGGGAGAGTCCGTAACGGGCAGGGAGAGTCCGTAACGGGCAGGGGGAGTCCGTCCGTGGCGGGCATGAGGAGTCCATGGCGGACTGAGGCGGGCAGGGAGAGTCCGTGACGGGCAGAAGGAATCCGTGAAGGGCAGATGGAGGGCAGGGGTAGTCTGTGAAGGGCAGAGGGCAGGGGGAGACCGTGGCGGGCAGAGGAGGGCAGG
>JABMCL010000745.1:307500-315000 GCA_018857735.1 Alviniconcha marisindica
AGAGAGAGAGAGAGAGAGAGGAAGAGAGGAGAGTGTGTGTGTGTGTGTGTGTGTGTGGTGTGTGTGATGAGTGAGTGAGTGAGTGAGTGTGTGTGTGTGTGTGTGAGTGTGATGTGGTGTGTGTGTGTGTGAGTGAGTGAGTGAGGAGTGAGTGTGTGTGTGTGTGTGTGTGTGTGTGTGTGTGTGGTGTGTGTGTGTGTGAGTGTGTGTGTGTGTGTGTGTGTGTGTGATGATGATGTGAGTGATAGTAGTGTGTGTGTGTGTGTGTGTGTGTGTGTTGTGTGTGTGTGGTGGTGAGTGTTGGTGAGTGACGTGGAGTGATGTGTGTGTGTGTGTGGTGTGTGTGTGTGGTGTGTGTGGTGTGTGTGTGTGTGGTGTGTGTGAGTGATGTGAGTGTGAGTGTGTGTGTGTCGTGGTGGTGTGGGTGGTGGTGTGTGTGGTGTGTGTGTGTGTGTGAGTGTTGTTGTGTGTGTGATGCTGCTGCGTGCGTGCGCGTGCGTGTGTGCGTGTGTGGCGTGTGTGCGTGCGTGCGGAGCGTGCGCGGCGTATGCTCGTGTGTGTGTGCAGGTATGCACTTAGAATAGTCTCTGCGGATAAGATTTTGCGCTTATAAATACTTTAATAATTATATTATGTGCGTGTACACGCTTAGAACATTCTCTACGGACCAGATATTATAAATATTTCGATTGTTGTTATTGTGTGCGTATGCGCTTAGTTTATATGGACAAACATTTGCGCTTTATAAATACTATTATTACGTGTGTGTGCATGTATGCGCTTAGAAATGTCTCTACGACCAAGATTCTGCGCTTGACAAATACTTTAATTATTATTATTATTAATATTACGTGTGTGCGTATATGCACTTAGAATAGTCTCTACGGACAAAATTTGAGTATTATAAATACTTATTATTATTAAAAAGGCAGGTGATTCAACAAGGCGTTGGAACATCAGGGGCTAAAAATGGCAGGTGATTCCACAGGCGATGGGAGATCAGGGGAGTTACACAGACGTTGGGAGATCAGGGGACTTACACAGGCGTTGGGAAATCAGGGGAGTTACACAGGCGTTGGGAGATCAGGGGAGTTACACAGCCGTTGGGAGATCAGGGGAGTTACACAGGCGTTGGGAGATCAGGCGAGTTACACAGGCTGGGAGATCAGGCGAGTTACACAGGCTGGGAGATCAGGGGACTTACACAGGCGTTGGGAAATCAGGGGAGTTACACAGGCGTTGGGAGATCAGGGGAGTTACACAGGCGTTGGGAGATCAGGGGAGTTACACAAGGGGTTGGGAGATCAGGGGAGTTACACAGGCGTTGGGAGATCAGGGGAGTTACACAGGCCCTTGGGAAATCAGGGGAGTTACACAGGCGTTGGGAGATCAGGGGAGTTACACAGGCGTTGGGAGATCAGGGGAGTTACACAGGCGTTGGGAGATCAGGGGAGTTACACAGGCGTTGGGAGATCAGGGGAGTTACACAGGCGTTGGGAGATCAGGGGGTTACACAGGCTTGGGAGATCAGGGGGTTAAAACCAGAGGCGTTGGGAGATCAGGGGAGTTACACAGGCGTTGGGAGACCAGGGGCGTTACACAGGCGTTGGGAGACCAGGGGACTTACACAGGCGTTGGGAGACCAGGGGACTTACACAGGCGTTGGGGGTCAGGGGAGTTACACAGGCGTTGGGAGACCAGGGGATTACACGGCGGGGGAAGATCGGGGGAAGTTACACGGGCCGTTGGGAGATCGGGGGGAAAATTACCACAGGCTTTTGGGGGGTCAGGGGATTACACAGGCGTTGGGGGATCAGGGGATTTACACAGGGGGGGAAGATCGGGGGGAAAAGGGGTTACCACAGGCTTTTGGGGGGTCAGGGGATTACACAGGGGGTTGGGGGATCAGGGGATTTACACGGGGTTTTGGGGAGATCGGGGGAAAAAGGGGCCCGGGCCACGGGTTTTTGGGGGGGTTACACAGGCGGGGGGGATCGGGGGATTTCCCGGTGTTGGAAAAAAAGGGGGCAAAAAAGGGCAGGTAAATTCCACGGGGTTTGCAGGTCGGGGGCCCCTTACACAGGCGTTGGGGGGAAAGTTACACAGGCGTTGGGGATCGGGGGACTTTACACAGGTGTTGGAAGATCGGGGGAAAAAAGGGGCAGGTAAACCCCGGCGTTTGCGGGAAAAGGGCCCACCGGCCTTGGGGGCCCGGGTTTTCCCCAGGGGGTTGGGACCCCCAAAAAAAAGGCGGGTTTCCCCCGGGCCCCCGTTTCCGGGGGGGACCCGGCTTTGGGGAATTCTTCCCCCAAAACACAAAAATCGGGGTTTTCCAACTTTGGGGTTTTGGGGTTACCACCGGGGTTTGGGGCTTCTTCTTGCCGCACAAAGCATAATTTCTTTGGGTTTTGTTGGTTTACCCCGGGGAGGGTTTTGGGGGGTTTTTTCCTGAAAGAAACAAATAAAAAAAAAGAAAGAAAATAATGAAAAAAAATACTGCCCCCCCCCCCCAAAAAAACACACACAAAAACACACACACACACACAACCCCCGGGTCATTAGTACGCCTTTAGGGCGTTTTTTGGTGAAAGGTTTTTTCACTAAGACGCACCGTCTTTTTTTTTCCCTCAAAATGCAGCACAACAGTTAACGCTTTCGTCCGCCTGGGGCCAAAACAACGAGTGAGCCCCGTTAGACACCCCTATGTGGGCGAGAATTTCACGTTTATTGCATTCAAAAGGGGGAAACACGGGGCAGACGCGGGTCGTCGAATTTTTTTGAACACGCAGATTTAACGACATTTTTAAGTTGTATTTCGGGAAAAAAGCTTTTGTTACCCCTTTTTAGCAAAATTTTAAAGGGGGGGGAAACGGCGGTGCCCCGTTTCCTAGTCGATAGGAGTTGACCGACACACACAGAGAGACATACACACATATGCACAGACAGACAGACAGACACGCACGCACAGACAGACAGACAGACAGACAGACAGACACACACACACACATCACACACAGACAGACAGACAGACAGACAGACAGACAGACAGACACACACACAACACCACACACACACACACACACACACACCCCACACATACATACGCCACGCACGCACCCCCCCCCCCCCACCATCACCACCACCACCACTACCACCACCAACAACGAAACTAAATAACAAAAAACAAATACAAAACAAAAAAGACAACAACAACCCCCCCCCCTCCCCCCCCAAGGAATAAAGAAGAAAAAAGAAAAGAAAGAAAAAAAGAAAGAAGAAAGAAAAGAAACATGCATGAATAAATGAATGAATGCATGACTGAATGAAAACGTACAGGGCGCATTAAAACGTCCACAGAAACACTCGCGTGTGGGAGTACATCGCCTGAAGCACACATCACTCAGCTACACACACATACGTTTACAACCAGCAAAGGTTACCAATTCCTATACCTAAACCCTACTACTACTAACAAAGGAGGAGAGAAAACAGAAGCTCATAGTTCAGGAGCTGTGTGAGAGTCGAGGTGGCCGTCCTGGGCTGTCCGTCCTAACGAGCCTTCTGGTTTCCGTGGACGTAAAAGCTATACTGAACCATGCTTCGGCACTGGTCTCAGCTTGTCCCTAATATGTCAGCCGACATCTAAGGACATTAAGCATCACTTCATCATCGTCAATCTGCTCATAGTTCAGGAGCTGTGTGAGAGTCGAGGTGGCCGTCCTGGGCTGTCCGTCCTAACGAGCCTTCTGGTTTCCGTGGACGTAAAGCTATATTGAACCATGCTTCGGCATTGGTCTCAGCTTGTCCCTAGCATGTCAATTGACATCTGAGGACATTAAGCATCACTTCATCATCAGTAGAATCACATGCGAGCGCAGTGAGTCAGCCTAAGAGAGCGGAGAATAGCGCTATATAAAAGCGATCATCAATCAGTCAATCTCGCATGGTTCAGGAGCTGTGTGAGAGTCGAGGTGGACGTCCTGGACTGTCCGTCCTAACGAGCCTTCTGGTTTCCGTGGACGTAAAGATTTATTGCACCGTGCTTCGGCATTGGTCACAACTTGTCCCTAATATGTCAACTGACATCTGAGGACATAAAGCATCACTTCATCATCATCATCATCATCATCATCATCATCAGTCAATCTGCTCATAGTTCAGGAGCTGTGTGAGAGTCGAGGTGGCCGTCCTGGGCTGTCCGTCCTAACGAGCCTTCGGGTTTCCGTGGACGTAAAGCTACATTGAACCATGCTTCGGCATTGGTCTCAGCTTGTCCCTAATATGTCAACCGACATCCGAGGACATTAAGCAACACTACGTACCTACCTAAACAGAAGCAATCAATGCTGATAATAAAAGCAGCAAGAAGGCACAAACGAGCAAAGTCCAAACAAACAACCGGAAAGTTACGAGGACTGGGTGGAAGTGAACAGGTTTATAATTTATGTGATTTTATATTTGTATTATAGGATTTCGTGCAGCATGACTTGTCCGTGTCGTTGTAAACGCAAATGTTTTGGCGTTCCTTTACATGTTCTTAAATTAATGAGCCTTATATTTATTAGTTAAGTTGAATTGCCCTGCGAGGGATGATTAAAGTATTTTGACTTCACTTGACATGACTAGGTTTAACGAGGGAAAAAGTGGACCAGCCACTGCAATGACAATGCCAGTCACTGGAAAACCTCTCCCTCTTTCCTCTCTCCAGCAGTTTTCTGAGAGAGAGAGAGAGAGAGAGAGAGAGAGAGAGAGAGAGAGAGAGAGAGAGGAAGAGAGAGAGAGACAGAGAGAGAGAGAGAGACAGACAGACACAGAGACAGAGACAGAGACAGAGGGGGAAAGATAGAGACAGAGACAGAGGGACAGAGACAGAAACAGATAGACAGAGAGAGAGAGAGAGGGGAAGATAGAGACAGAGACAGAGGGACAAAGACAGAGACAGATAGACAGACAGAATGAGAGAGAGGGGAGAGAGACGAGAAGAGGAAGAAGACGAGAAGAGAGAAGAGAGAGAGAGAGAGAGAGAGAGAGAGAGAGAGAGAGAGAGAGAGACACACCACACACACAGTGACAGAGAGAAGACAAGAACAGAAAGAGAGACCAGACACAGAAGCAGGGGAGGGAAAGATAGAGACAGAGAAGGACAGAGGGAGAGAGAAGAGAGAGAGAGAGAGACAGACAGAGAGAGAGACAGAGACACAGAGAGACAGAGAGACAGAGAGACGCAGTCTCTAGAATCAGTCTCTACAAGCTACAAGATCTAAAGCCACATCAATATTTTCCCCCATCAAACCAAACACGCCTGATCTTTTGAACTACCGGGCCCTTTGTAGCTCAAAAGCCGCTATTGATCCACGAAGCAATTAATCTGCCGGAACAAAACAACTCTCCCGTGGTTTCTTCTTCTGTTCTCTTGCCCCGATGTTGCAACGAGCCAGCCAAGGCCATAATGGTCGTTCGCATTCTATATCGGTGCTTTTCATTCCGGGAAACAATAAACCTAGGGCGACAGTCATTGAGGAGTTAAGGTTATGACCAGAAGTCTAGAATTCTCTGTCTGTAAGTCTCTCTCTCTCCCTCCCTCCCTCTCTCTCTCCTCATGTGCTACTATCCTCGAATATTCAGGCTTTCGAGTTCGAGTTCTCTCTTTAACACACAGTCATAATAATGGGGGCATTATAACGGACATACTGACATTCACAGATACCTGTGTGACCTCTGTCTGTCTGTCTGTGTCTCTGTCTGTCTGTCTCTCACACACATTTTCTCTCTCAAACATATACAATAATGGGAGGCAAAATAATGGGCACGCCCATATTCACAAAATATTAATACTTAAGTGAACACACACACACACATTTTCTGAAACACACGCACGCATACGCGCACGTACGAGCGCACGCACGCACGCACACACACACACACACACACAAAACCACACACACACACACACACGCACGCACACACACCACAGAGACACACACACAAACACACACACCACACGCACGCACGCGCGCCCCACACACACAACGACGACGACGCATCCCCAATGCACACAACCACACTGATACACACACACACACACACACACACACACACACAAACCCCGCTGAGGATCAAAGAAACAACAGAGTGGGAATTACGGTCGACATCTGCTCACATTCAGACACCTTAGTGAACTCTCTCTGTCTCTCTCTCTGTGTGTTTCTCTGCCTGTGTGTGTGTGTGTGTGTGTGTGTGTGTGTGTCTGTGTGTGTGTGTGTGTGGTGTTTTTTTTTTTTGTGTTCTCTCTCCTCTCTCTTCTCTCCTCTTCTCTCTTCTCTGTCCTCTGTCTCTGTCTGTCTGTCTGTATGTCTGTTTCTCTCTCTCTCTCTCGTTGGCCATCGTTTTGCTTGTTTTGATTTGCTTATCGAGGTGAAACCTGGCCGAGAAGTGAAGCTCCCGTGGCAGACTGCCCACTTCACCATGGCAACCAAGCTGACCATCTAGCATGTGCAAGTTTAGGAGGAGAAGAAGAAGAAGTAGGAGGAGGAGGAGGAGCAGGAGGAGGAGAAAAAAGGAGGAGGAGGAGGAGAAGAGTAAGTAACTTGGTGTTTTACGCCCAGTCAACCATCACGGTTATATCAGAGCGAAGAAGAAGAAGAAGAAGAAGAAGAAGAAGATTTTAGTTTTATGAAGCAACGACTGGTGTTTTTACAAATAATAATTATTGTTTTACGAAGGAGCGTTTCGTGATTTTCCGCATGTTTCACCCTTATAGTTATGGCCAACACATAACAGTGTGTAGAAACAAATTATGCACGCATCTACTATCTACACCCTACATCTTCCAACAATATCAGGGAAGAAGCGTAATTATTTCTCTGATGGAATCCTAAAAAGAATATTTTAAAAACCCAACAAACAAACCAAGAGAAAAACGGAGAGAGAGAGAGAGAGAGAGAGAGAGAGAGAGAGAGAGAGAGAGAGAGAGTTTTGACACTTTGATTCTTTATTGCTTCAGACAAAGTCCATAGCAATGTGGTGAAAAAGTCCCAACTGTTGCACTTAACAAATTTTTCTACCACATTAACATAGGAAGAGAGAAGGGAGAGAGAGAGAGGGAAGAGAGAGAGAGAGGAGAAAAGGAGAGAGGGGGGAGAGAGAGAAAAAGCAACAGACAGACAGACAGACAACAGACAGAGAAGAATGTTTTATTTGTGTTCAGGCCACAAGCCCATCATACGGGAGGGGGGGGGGGGGGGGGGGGGGGGGGGGGAAGGGAGGGGGGGGGGGGGCGGCGGTCGAACAATCAAACACTGAGTTTCGAGTAAATAATACTCTCTAACAATGAAAAGAGTATTCCAAATGTTCGACAAAGCCGACATGTCATACGCGTCAGACTCACTTCCTTGCGACAATGAAAGCAGTGTCAGTCGTGTTCGACGTTATTCACAATAACGTTGAGAGAGAGAGAGGAAGAGAGAGAGAGAGAGAGAGAGAGAGAGAGAGAGAGAGAGA
>JABMCL010000745.1:325000-332500 GCA_018857735.1 Alviniconcha marisindica
TTAACTGTGAGGGACAAAGTCACAAGACGGCGTCCACAGACCGCACAGCTTCTCAAAGGAGAGGAGAGCCGAAGCGGAGTCGAACCTTCCGCTTACCAGACTTACGTCCAACCGCTAGGCCAACCCGCCCCACACACGAGGTCCAGGCGCCGGTTTAATAGAGCGGTTATAAAGTCATTTACGCCCTCCTAAGCGATGGTTGTAAACTCTAACAGCGCAAAGTGTTTTTTTTGTTGCGGCCAATGAAGCAGTTACAGTGGCTACCGACACCCTAATCACGGTCATTGCTTATACACCCCCCACCCCCCTCCAACCACCCGCCCTCCACCACGCGTAAACTGCATGGCGGTAGCGTTCTATTGGGCGATTCAGCGAAGCTGGTTTGCTAGAGCGAATGCGCTTTGTAATCTTTCAGCGCACTTCCGGGCCGATTTCTGAGTAGGCGTTGCTTCACGCTGTGTATAACAACAAAAGTTAAACCTAGATTTGCGAAGCATTACAAATGCAGTTGCTAAAAATACCATGGAAAGGGGATGGAGAGTGGAAAAAAAGTGTCTGCGTCGTTTTTTGGCTGACCCGAGAAGATCGCGAGTTCGTAGAAAAAATGCGTTTTGGGGCATCCTATAGCACGAGCAACAAGTTATTGCTTATTGCCAGACACATTATGACTACGGGCCTCCAAAAATGCCCTTAAAGTTGTCAGTGTAAAATTCGCAAATTCACTGTCACCGCCTTCCATTGTGAAGAAAGTACGCACCGGAAGTAAAAGCAGCCAAGGGACTTAAGCGATGCCGCGCAAAAGTCAAGGGAGTTAACAACCCCGCCTGAATCGCCCAATAGCTTGCCGCTGGGTACATCTCGCGCTGTTTGATACGAGATTCATTTCATAGTTCAGGAGCTGTGTGAGAGTCGAGGTGGCCGTCCTGGGCTACCCGTCCTCACGAGCCTTCCGGTTTCCGTGGACGTAAAGCCATATTGAACCATGCTTCGGCATTGGTCTCAGCTTGTCCCTGATATGTCAACTGACATCCGAGGACATTAAGCAACACTACCTACCTACGAGATTCATGACGGCTGCCACGCGACCGGTTTGACACAGGCAAAGATTATAATCTTTGATACACGTACACAATCCGACTCGAAGAGATCGTAGTAAATTTCGTGAGTGAATAAACCCACCGGACGTGCACGACGATCTAGGATCATTTCAGCGTTTTGGGTTTCCACGCCGCTAGCTCCTGGAGGTAATCGATGACGGTACCTCGCATCGACAAACGGGAGTCTGTCTGCTCTTGCTGGTGGTCCGGAGGTATACTGAGCGTGTGTTTCACTGTACTCCGTAAAAGCCAGACAATTTTCTCTCTCCCCATTTCATGGTGTACTGGTGTGGAAATTGTAAAGCGTTTTGCCCCCCCCCCCTCCGCCCATTCGATTTTTCTTCTTTTTTTTTCTTCGGAAAATTATGACGCTTTACAGTTTCTTCTTCTTCCATTTAACATTACATCATCATCATCATCATCATCATCGTCATCATCAGTGCAAATAATGATCGCTTTGCGGTTTTATGCGACAGGTACTTTTCAGCTTTCAGAGATTTGTTCGGTGTCAGTTCGCAGCGGACGTGAGGGAAAGTCCGAGGGGTTTCCAGTCACAGTTTTCCAGACGGCCGTAAGCTATCGCAGTCGTAACTGACAGCATTTTGAGAATCGTGGCCACGATTTGGCGGGGCTGTCGTAACTTCCAATCGTGCATATGTAACTGTAACCGCGCAGTGGGTTGGAAGGCTTTCCACTAGCGTACCTTATAACCGTGCTTTTTAAACCGGCTACATGGTTCGCTCAGTGCAGCTTTACGTCCATAGAGACCGTACGGACTACCAGGGACTGGGAGCCCAGGACGGCCACCTCGACTGTCACACAGCTCCTCCTGAGCTCTGAATTGACAGCAAGTTCAGTGTTGCTTTACGTCCACAGAGACCATAAGGACTATTAGGGGCTGGGAGCCCAGGACGGCCACCTCGACTTTCACACAGCTCCTGAGCTCTGAAGGGACAGCAATTTCAGTGTTGCTTTACGTCCACAGAGACCAAGGACTCATTAGGGACTGGCCACCTCGACTTTCACACAGCCCTGAGCTCTGAAAGGACGCAAGTTCAGTGTTGCTTTACGTCCACAGAGACCATAAGACCTGTTAGGACGTCCACCTCGACTTTCACACAGCTCCTGAGCTCTGAAGGGACAGAAGTTCAGTGTTGTTTACGTCCACAGAGACCATAAGGATTATTAGGACGGCCACCTCGACTTTCACACAGCTCCTGAGCTCTGAAGGGACAGCAAGTTCAGTGTTGCTTTACGTCCACAGTGACCATAAGGATTATTAGGACGTCCACCTCGACTTTCACACAGCTCCTGAGCTCTGAAGGGACAGCAAGTTCAGTGCTGCTTTACGTCCACAGAGACCATAAGGATTATTAGGACGGCCACCTCGACCTTCACACACAGCTCCAGAGCTTCGAGTATGGTCTTCTTCTTCAAATGCTGCTTCACGTCCACAGAGACCGTGCGGACTATTAGGGACGGGGAGCCCAGGATGTCCACCTCGACCGTCACACAGCTCCTGAACTATGAGGATTAGAGGGCTTTCCACTAACGTACTTTACAGCCGTTTTCTGTTTGTTTTGTTTTTAACCGGCTACATGGTTCGCTCAATGCTGCTTTACGTCCACAGAGACCGTATGGACTATTAGGGACGGGGAGCCCAGGATGTCCACCTCGACCGTCACACAGCTCCTGAACTATGAGGATTAGAGGGCTTCCACTAACGTACTTTACAGCCGTTTTCTGTTTGTTTTGTTTTTAACCGGCTACATGGTTCGCTCAATGCTGCTTTACGTCCAAGAGACCGTATGGACTATTAGGGACGGGGAGACGAGGACCGCCACCTCGACTTCCACACAGCTTCCGGAGCTCTGTTACCCGCTCCAGGTATTAGCATAGGCTTAAAGGTTCCCTCCGAATCCCCGTGGTAATCTCTGATTCTTCTCCAACTTCTTCGGCGTTCCAGGATTGTCCTCAGACAGCTCGCTTGATGGTATTGATGAATTCAGTTGTCTGCAGCAGGTCCAAAGCTCTTTGATTCACTTTTACCTCGTGCGAGACTCTATCTTGCATATGAGACAGACAGAGAGAGAGAGAGAGAGAGAGGAGAGAGAGAGAGAGAGAGAGAGAGAGAGAGAGAGAGAGAGAGAGAGGGTGGAGGGAGGAGGGAGGGGGATAGAGAGAGAATGTGTGTGTGCGTGTGCATGCGTGTGCGTGCGTACATGTGTGCGTGCGTGTGCTGTGTGCGCGCGCGCTCTCGCTCTCTCCCCCTCCGACACTGTGTCACGACTTGTGACGACATGGCCGAGTGTACATTACCGATGTTCTAAAGTTATCGCTGTAAATCACTTGGACGTTTTCTTTCACAAAGGGAGAGAGAGAGAGAGAGAGAGAGAGAGAGAGAGAGAGAGAGAGAGAGAGAGAGAGAGAGAGAGAGAGAGAGAGAGACAGAGACAGACAGACAGACAGACGAAGACAGACAGACAGACAGACGAGAGAGAGAGAGAGAGAGAGAGAGAGAGAGAGAGAGAGAGAGAGAGAGAGAGAGACAGACAGACAGACAGACAGACAGACAGACAGACAGAGACAGACAGACAGACAGACAGAGACAGAGACAGAGTCTTCACTTCATCGCTCTACTTCGTCATGCAAATCGAAAAAAAAGAAAAAAAAAAAAGAAAAAAAAAAGAAGCTTTGTCAAGATTAGAGAAATGTCAAAGGCCAATCAAATGCTAACCGTCTTATGAAGGTTCAAGACGAACCCAAGACTCAGGCAACACGAGCTGAGGCTGCCAGCACTGAACACAACGCCCGCCGGGAAACAACGGAAATTGCGATTCCAGCCCACTGCGCTTGCGCAAAGCCAAGACAGGCATGAACGAGAAGGCGCCCAGGGAGCGTTTGAGAATTGTACCTTGACGTGCACTTTCCAAGCGCAGTTTGCTACTGCAGCCTGGCCTAGAAATAATGATGATGATAATGATAATAATAATAATAGTAACAACAACAACAATAGTGTGTGTGTGTGTGTGTGTGTGTGTGTGTGTGTGTGCGTGTGTGTGTGTGTTGCGTGCGTGCGTGCGTGCGTGCGTGCGTGCGTGCGTGCGTGCGTGAGTGTGTGTGTGTGTGTGTGTGTGTGTGCGTGCGCGTGCGTGCGTGCGTGCGTGCGTGCGTGCGTGCGTGTGTGTGTGTGTGTGTGCGGGGTGCGTGCGTGCGTGCGTGCGTGCGTGCGTGTGTGCGGTGCGTGTGTGTGCGTGTGTGTGTGTGTGTGTGTGTGTGTGTGTGTGTGTGTGTGTGTGTGTGTGTGTGTGTGTGTGACCGACAAGGGTCAGCACACCGCGCTTTACCAGACCATCAACAATGTATACATTAAAACTTCAAAAATAATAATTATATAGTCATATTTATATAGTGGGTACGTTCCTCGCACACCACAGCTATGTAAAACAAACACACGAGAGAATTTTGATGACGTTTGGAAATTTTTCAAAAGCTTCTCGTTGGAGTGTTGGAGGGGGAGGGTGGGAGAGAGAGGGGAGAGAGGGGGGGGTAGGTGGAGAGGGAGGGAGCAGGAGAGAGTGAGAGAGAGAGAGGGGGGTGGTAGGTGGAGAGGGAGGGAGCAGAGGTGGAGAGAGAGAGAGAGGGGGTAGGTGGAGAGGAGGGAGAGAGAGAGAGGGAGAGAGTGAGAGAGAGAGAGGGGAGGGGGTAGGGGAGAGAGGGAGCAGGAGAAGAGATGAGAGAGAGGAGAGAGAGAGAGGAGAGGTGAGAGAGAGAGAGAAAAGAGAGAGAGAGAGAAGAAAAGAGAGGGGGGTGAGAGAGGGAGGGAGCAGGAGAGAGTGAGAAAAGAGAGGGGGTGGTAGGTGGAGAGGGAGGGAGCAGGAGAAGTGAGAGAGAGAGAGAGATGGGGGGGGAGGAGGAGAGGGAGGAGAGAGAGAGAGAGGGGAGAGAGGGGGAGAGAGAGGCGGGAGGTAGGGGAAAAGAGAGAGGGGGTGAGGGGAGAGCAGGAGAGAGGAGAGAGAGAGAGAGAGGGGGGGTGGAGGTGGAGAGGGGGGAGCAGGGGAGTGAGAGATGAGAGAGAGAGAGAGAGAGAGAGAGAGAGAGAGGGGGGGGGGGGGAGGGGGGAGGTGAGAGGGGAAGAGAGAGTGAGAGAGAGAGGGGGGGGGGGTGGTAGGTGGAGAGGGAGGGAGCAAGAGAGAGATGGAGAGAGAGAGAGAGAGAGAGAGAGAGAGAGAGAGAGAGAGAGAGAGAGAGAGAGAGAGAGAGAGAGGAGAGAGAGAAGAGACAGACAGAAGACAGAGGCAGAGAGAGAGAGGGAGAAGTGCAGAGAGGTGCGTGCGTGCGTGTGTGCGTGCGTGTGTGTGTGAGGGTAGGTGGGGTTTTGTTTTTGCGTGCTTGCCGCTCGGGTAACAGTAGTTGACGATGAATGAAACTGCAGTTTAGAATAGAAGCAGGTCATCGCTGAAATTTAATTCGGAGTTTTTGTTGTGGGCGATATCGGAATTCCACAGTGCTAGACTGCGCCTGCGTGTTTCGCAAGTGCTGCACGGATCTCTCTCTTTCTCTCTGTCCGTCTGTCTGTCTGTCTCTGTCTCTCTCCCTCTCACACACACATGTGGCGCCCCCCACACACACACACACACACACACACTCAACACGCGCGTGCCCCGACGACACACACTCACACACATACACACACACATCCCACCCAAAAACACACACACCCCCCACACACACACACCACACACACACACACCACACACACACACACACACGCCGCACTCACGCACCGCACCGCACGGCACGCACACATATACACACGCACGCACACACATACACAGCGCGCACACACACACACACACACACACACACACACACACACCACACACACACACACACACACAACAACGCACCACACGACGCACTCAGCACCCCACACCCCACACACACACCCACACACAAAACATACACACACACACACACGCACACCACACCACACACGACACAACCCCACCCCACACACGAAAAACACACACACACACAACACACACACACACACACGACAAAAACACGCCCCCCAAAGGCGCCGGCGCAGCAGGCTACCACACACCACAACACACACACACACACACACACAAAGACTGGCTACACAAAACTTAACTTACACACAACTGAAAACCGGGCAGCAAACGGAGACGTCAGACGGACGAAGACTTACACACAACTTAAAACCGGGCAGCAAACGGAGACGTCAGACGTACGAAGACTTACACACAACTGAAAACCGGGCAGCAAACGGAGACGTCAGACGGACGAAGACTTACACACAACTAAAACCGGGCAGCAAACGGAGACGTCAGACGGACGAAGACTTACACACAACTGAAAACCGGGCAGCAAACGGAGACGTCAGACGGACGAAGACTTACACACAACTGAAAACCGGGCAGCAAACGGAGACGTCAGACGGACGAAGACTTACACACAACTGAAAACCGGGCAGCAAACGGAGACGTCAGACGGACGAAGACTTACACACAACTGAAAACCGGGCAGCAAACGGAGACGTCAGACGGACGAAGACTTACACACAACTGAAAACCGGGCAGCAAACGGAGACGTCAGACGGACGAAGACTTACACACAACTGAAAACCGGGCAGCAAACGGAGACGTCAGACGGACGAAGACTTACACACAACTGAAAACCGGGCAGCAAACGGAGACGTCAGACGGACGAAGACTTACACACAACTGAAAACCGGGCAGCAAACGGAGACGTCAGACGGACGAAGACAGCAGCAGGGAACGGAAAACATGGGAGGGTCTGTGGCTCGGGAAAAAGAAAGAAAAGAAATGTTTTGATGTTTGACTTGAATGAGTCCACAGAGGGTTTCTCTCAGACAGAGCCTCCCCTCCACCACCACCCACCCCCCACCCACCCCCACCACCCCCCCATCCCCACTATTTCTTTTGACATTTTATACATATATTCAGATCAGCTCAGCTGAGCACTGTCAATTAGTCCAACGTTGCCGGGTTTCATGCACGGCGGCGGTGCCTCTGATACCAGCGCGCTTCGTCCCGGGGCGTCTCTGCGTGGCTGACAGGAAGTTAAAATCCAATTACTAACTAACTAATTCAACGCCGCTTTCTGCTTTTCCCTTCCCCCCCCCCCCCCCCCCCCCCCCCCCCCCCTTCCCACCCCGCCCCAGCCCCCTCTCACTCCTGGATTCACTTTCATCTTGTGCGCGAGTCGAGCTCCTGCGAGATTGTACCTTCACCCCATCACACACTGGTGATTTCAAAAACAAAAAAACAAAACGTGCTTTGATTTTGCGCCGATAAAAAAAAAGTCGATAAAAAAAACGCGTTTAATAACATTTTTGTCTAACGTCAGCGGCAAC
>JABMCL010000745.1:337500-342500 GCA_018857735.1 Alviniconcha marisindica
GCGGAGAAGAGTGGTGTGTGAATGGAAGCGGACGAAGAGTGGTGTATGAAGGAAGCGGACGAAGAGTGGTGTATGAATGGAAGCGGACGAAGAGTGGTGTGTGAAGGAAGCGGACGAAGAGTGGTGTGTATGAATGGAAGCGGACGAAGAGTGGTGTGCATGAACAGAAGAGGACGAAGAGTGGTGTGTGAATGGAAGCGGACGAAGAGTGGTGTGTATGAACGGAAGCGGACGAAGAGTGGTGTGTATGAATGGAAGCGGACGAATACTAGCGTGCATGGAAGAAAGCGGACGAAGAGTATTATATATGAACGGAAGCGAACGAAGAGTAGTGTGTATGACTGGAAGCGGACGAATAGTAGTGTGAATGAATGGAAGCTGACCTGTTGAACGCGCATCTTTTTCCCGGAACTGATGAATCTCTCTCTCTCTCTCTCTCTCTCTCTCTCTCTCTCCCCCCCCCCCCCCAATCTCCATCCTCCTCCTCGTTCCCTCCTTTTGTAATTCAATAACTCAACGCAGACAAAAATAACGACTGACCGTTTGACCAGGCACCATGGACACTGGCTTCTAATTGTGCACGGGGGGGGGGGGGGGGGGGGGGGGGGGGAGGGGGGGGAGCAACTGACCAGCATTTGTGACAGATTCCGGGTTCCATGAGTTTCTGTAATTAGGCATGGGGTAGGAGGTGAAGAAGACACAGGGAGAAGCAGAGAGAGCGGAAGGGGGGGGGGGGAGAGAGAGATAGTTGTGTGTGTGTGTGTGTGTGTGTGTGTGTGTGTGTGTGTGTGTGTGTGTGAAGAGAGAGAGGGGGGAGGGTACGCACGCACGTACGCACGCACGTACGCACGCACGCACGCACACGTCTGTGTGCGAGAGAGAGAGAGAGAGAGAGAGAGAGAGAGAGAGAGAGAGAGAGAGAGAGAGAGAGAGAGAGAGAGAGAGAGAGAGGAGGAGGGAGAAGGGAGGGAGGGAGGGAGGGACGGGTGGAGGAGACGGGTCAGCTTAATTACAGAAAGTATTCCTGTAGCTGCAGGAAGCGACAAACTAGGGGAGACAACCCGCAGGCAAGGCGCTGAGCCGGCAGAGGTCGCTGTCAATCGACGGTTTGGGTTTGGGTCCACCATCCGCCTGCTACTGCTGGCCTCGTGTGGTCCCTGTAGCCACGACCGTCTATATTATATACTATAGTGCAGTCAACGGAGAAAACGGTCATAGTGTATGCGTGGCCCGTGATGACCATAATAAGGAGGAGGAATCCTCGCTCACTCACACACCAGCTCAGTCGCTGGACCCTCTCCTTCGCTTTCTTTCCATTAACATCATTTTGTAACTCTCTCTCTCTCTCTCTCTCTCTCTCTCTCTCTCTCTCCACACACACACACACACACACACATACACACACACACACACACACACACACACACACACACACACACAGCACCACGCAGCCAACGCACAGCTCGCGCACAAACACACACTCACACACACACAACCATACATACAACACAACACACACACACACACACCACACACACACACACACACACAACACCGTGCACGCACACTGCACACCCCCCCCCCCCCCACACACACACGGCACACACCCCTCCCCCCACACTTGAGTGGGGGTAGTTTAACATGTTCATCCCAATTGCTCCGTCCCGTCCCCAGGATGTAAAAAAAAAAAAAGGGGGGGGGGGGGGGGGCTGTTCCCTCCCAGTCCCGGAACTAGAAGCTGCAGGCGGACAATTTGGACTGCTCCCTTTTCATCCTCATCGATATTCCCAAGTTTTCATTTCTAGCACTTCAAAAGGGACTCTAGCGGAGACGGTATTTGTCTCTCTCTCTCTCAATATCACTTTCTCTGTCATTTTCCCTGTCTCTTCCAACTAGCATCATGTGCAAATGTTTGCATCAAAACGCACAGCCTCTAAAGCAAATTTGTTACAGGCCCGAATAACATTCTCTTGCGGGCGCGGACGCATGTGTGTGTGTGTGTGTGTTGTGTGTGTGTGTGTGTGTGTGTGTGTGTGGTGTGTGTGTGTGTGTGTGTGGTGTGTGTGTGTGTGTGGTGTGTGCGTGTGTGGTGGTGTGTGTGGTGGTGTGGTGCGTGTGTGTGGTGTGTTGTGTGTGTGTGTGTGTGTGTGTGTGGTGTGTGTGTGGTGGTGGTGGTTGTGTGGTGTGTTGTAGTGGTCGTGGCCGGGTGTGAGTTAGTGGGTGAACTGTTGCTGGTGTGTGTGTGTGCAGTGTGGGCAGCGTGAGTGTGTGCATCTGGAAATGGTGTGTCGTGCGTGCGTTCGTGTCGTGGTGCTGGGTTGTGTTCTGTCGGTGGTGCAGGGTCAGACAGTGGTTGTGTTGTGGTGTGTAGTACGTGTGTGTTTGTGGTGGTGGGGTGTTTTGTGTGTGGTGCGGTCGCGGGTCCTGTCGTTGGTCAGTACGGGGCATTTTCGTCGGATGGTCAGACATGGAACAGACAGGGATCTTACTCGGAGTAAAGGAGTTCAGTGGGGAGTCAAAGCAACTTGTTCGCAAACACTGAACGGAGAGTCCACCGGGCAGTAAAGGAGTTCAGTGGGGAGTACAAAGCAACTTGTTCGCAAACACTGAACGGAGAGTCCACCGGGCAGTAAAGGAGTTCAGTGGGGAGTACAAAGCAACTTGTTCGCAAACACTGAACGGAGAGTCCACCGGGCAGTAAAGGAGTTCAGTGGGGAGTACAAAGCAACTTGTTCGCAAACACTGAACGGAGAGTCCACCGGGCAGTAAAGGAGTTCAGTGGGGAGTACAAAGCAACTTGTTCGCAAACACTGAACGGAGAGTCCACCGGGCAGTAAAGGAGTTCAGTGGGGAGTACAAAGCAACTTGTTCGCAAACACTGAACGGAGAGTCCACCGGGCAGTAAAGGAGTTCAGTGGGGAGTACAAAGCAACTTGTTCGCAAACACTGAACGGAGAGTCCACCGGGCAGTAAAGGAGTTCAGTGGGGAGTACAAAGCAACTTGTTCGCAAACACTGAACGGAGAGTCCACCGGGCAGTAAAGGAGTTCAGTGGGGAGTACAAAGCAACTTGTTCGCAAACACTCAACGAAGAGTCCACCGGGCCACGCACACTTCACGTACACCCCCCGCAGTGGGGCACTGCGGACGCAGAAATTAACGTAAAGTAAGGACCACTCTGGAAATCAGGACTCCCCAGTCAGTCAAGGCGGATCTTTTTCTGTCAGACTGGTCAGACTGGGATATATTTCTCTCGGTTGGTCAGACAGGAATCAGACAGGGATCTTTTTCTGTCGGTTGGACAGACAGGGGTCTTTTTCTGTCGGTTGGTCAGACAGGGTTTTTCTGTCGGTTGGTCAGACAGGGATCTTTTTCTGTCGGTTGGTCAGACAGGGATTTTTCTGTCGGATGGTCAGACAGGAATCAGACAGGGATCTTTTTCTGTCGGATCGTCAAACAGGAGTCAGGCAGGGTTCTTTTTCTGTCGGTTGGTCAGACGGGATCTTTTTCTGTTGGTTGGTCAGACAGGGATCTTTTTCTGTCGGTTGGTCAGACAGGGGTCTTTTTCTGTCGGTTGGTCAGACAGGAGTCAGACAGGGATCTTTTTCTGTCGGTTGGTCAGACAGGGATTTTTCTGTCGGATGGTCAGGCAGGAATCAGACAGGGAACTTTTTCTGTCGGATGGTCAAACAGGAGTCAGGCAGGGATCTTTTTCTGTCGGTTGGTCAGACAGGAGTCAGACAGGGATCTTTTTTCTGTCGGATGGTCAGACAGGGATCTTTTTCTGTCGGTTGGTAAGACCGTGATCTTTTTCTGTCGGTTGGTCAGACAGGGATAATTTTCTGTCGGTTAGTCAGACAGGAGTCAGACAGGGGTCTTTTTCTGTCGGTTGGTCAGACAGGAGTCAGACAGTGATCTTTTTCTGTCGGTTGGTCAGGCAGTGATATTCTTCTGTCAGTTGGTCAGACAGGAGTCAGACAGAGATCTTTTTCTGTCGGCTGGTCAGACAGGAGTCAGACAGGGATCTCAAGTTTGTCTGTCGGTTGGTCAGACTGATATTTTTCTGTCGGATGGTCAGACTGATCTTTTTCTGTCGGTTGGTCAGACAGGAGTCAGGCAGGGATCTTTTTCTGTCGGCTGGTCAGACAGGGATCTCAAGTTTGTCTGTCGGCTGGTCACACAGACAGACAAAGACGGTCAAAGCACAGGGGCGTGTGGCGGTCACGCTACTCGCCACACTGGTACAGTGAAAGCGAGCGGGCCGTCGAACTCACTCTAGACCGAAGCCCGTCTATTTTAAATAGACCGGTTTGGGTCCAGACGGTACATTCAGAGATACTACAGCCAGTAACAACGTCTCTGGTACGTTCCAACTCAACGGCCCGCGTTGCATGCTGGGACACTGGGCGCTGTTGGCAGGAAGCTGATGAAGGATGAAGACAGATGGCCCTCTTGTGACAGCGACCCCCCCCCCCCTCCCCCTCCTCCTCTGGCACTAGTCTCGGCAGCCCAAAACCAGACCGGAAGTACCAGAGGCTAATCAGCTACTCGGCAGACGATGTGGCCAGAGGTCCCGTGGACCGAGACTGCTCTCCACAGCACAATACTATCACTCTAGTTTCCACTCGTCTCTCATTTTCAAAAGAATAAGGAGCGGTGGGGGCGGGTGGGGGTGGGGGAGAGCCGTTAACGATACACCCCAGACAATATTATAACACACACACACACACACACCACACACACACACACACACACACACACACACACCACTCTCTTCTCTCTTCTCTCTCTCTCTCACACACAACACCCACCCCACCCACCTCTCTCTCTCTCTTCTCTCACACACACACACACACACACACACACACACACACACCCAACAAGCGATCAGATCCAACACGGACAACAGACACCGGAGTGCCAGCGACACTGATAGAAGCCACCACATCGCGGACACTGACAGATCGGGAACAAGTGACCTCCATACTTGAATTAGTTCAA
>JABMCL010000745.1:347500-355000 GCA_018857735.1 Alviniconcha marisindica
CTCGGGCAGAGGTCCCGAACACCCACCTCCACATTGGACCATGTTCTCAACTCCCATCTTACGTGGCGTTGCTACTGAAGCCAGAGTTCCAGTTTCAGTGATCTCTTGGCCCGAGCTCCATCTCACCACCGGGCCAGTGTCCTCAAATCCCATCTTGTGTGGTGTTGCTACCTGCAGCTGGAGTTCCAGTTTCTGTGATCTCTTGGACAGAGCTCCCGAACACCCACTCCACAACGGACTGGGTCCCTCAAGTTCCACCTTGTCGCTGTTGTTGAGGAAAATCCTCCCTGGGTAAAGTTCCGTCTTGAGTCAAACGATTTTGTTTTTATTTGTGCCGGCGAAGGCAACGTGGGCGGTTATAAAAGAAACGCCTGGTTGAATATGAGTTTCTCTTACAATCTTATTGCCATTTGAACACCAACGAAAAACGGTTCATTATTTACAGGTTTTCGGACACGAATGGCGTAATCAATTATGGCAATGGTTGGAGGGAGGATGTCGTAAACCAGTGCTTGCAGTCTGCATGCAAGTCTGGCGGAGACGGCTTAATGAACTGTGTTCAATCAATCGCAGGTGCGATCGAGCAGACAGGGCGAAATCTGGCCAGCTTCGGTGCATGGTCATTACGGGGGGCCCAGTCGGCCTGGCTAAGTAGCCAGCGGATAGTAGGGCAGTGAAGGGGCCCAGTTCATTTGGCGGCCTGCCGAGACGCGGGGGAAGGCGTGTTTACCTCCCCTAACCACTTCTTAATTACCTCCCCTGATTAGCTCTTCATCGCTGCAGGTGGGCGAGTATCCAGTCGGACGGAAACGGTCCGCACGGACACCGGCCGAGAGAGTCAGCGGAAACTCGTGAACAGGCGCGCCTTGCTATAACGCTATGAAAAGTTCGAGTCCAGTGTCGCGTTACGTCCACAGAGACAGAGAGACAGTCAACGAGGCCCAGGACGGCCACCTCGACCTTCACACAGATCCTGAGCTGTGAATAGGGAAAGTGTTCATTCGATGCTGATTTACGTCCACAATGAGAGGCCAACCGTAAGGACCATTAGGGACGGAGAGCCCAGGACGGCCACCTCGACTTCCACACAGCTCCCTGAGCCCTGGCACAAGCTAGTTCAAATTCAATGTTGTTATACGTCCAGAGACCGTAGGGACTATTGGGCACGGGGAGCCGGCCAGGACGGCCACCTCGACTTCCACACAGCTCCTGAGCGGGGATAGCTCAGTGGTTAGAGCGCCGGACTCGTGATCAAAAGGTCGCGGGTTCGAATCCCTGCTGGGGCGGCGGGAGAATTTTCTTCTCCAGGGTCAACTTTCTGTGCTGACTCTTATTTCGGTATCCGTTCCACCCCCGTGTTACCGCAGTAGCACGTAAAAGACCCCGGTCGTTCTGCCAAAAGCGCAGGTGGCAGGTTACAGCTAAACACGCATACCCTTACGTATGTGGCTTTGCATGAAGTGACATGGTGCATGGTTGTATGGTGTACACAGAACTTGCGCCGAGACGGCAGCAGTTTCACGTGGCACCAGCCATGCCAGCGCTGTAAGTACACCACTTCGGTGGATAGTCAAAAACGCGCTATAAAAAGCTATTCACTCATGTAGAATCACATGCGAGCGCAGTGAGTCTGCTCGAGAGCGGAGAATAGCACTGTATAAAAGCGATCAACAATATGAAAGCTCAGTCATAGTTCAGGAGCTGTGTGAGAGTCGAGGTGGCCGTCCTGAGCTGTCCGTCCTAACGAGCCTTCTGGTTTCCGTGGACGTAAAGCTATATTGAACCATGCTTCGGCATTGGTCACAGCTTGTCCCTAATATGTCAACTGACATCTGAGGACATTAAGCAACACTACCTACCTACCTACCATGAAAGCTCAGTTCAATGTTGCTGTACGTCCACAGAGACCATCCGGACGCTTGGGGACGGGGCGACCACCTCGACTTTCACACGGCTCCTGAGCTGTACCGTGGGTATGGAAAGTCCTGTGACATACGCACATAGAGGCAGCCGAGTTAAGGTGGGCGGGGGTGCAGACCCATAAGGGTACTGTACTGCTTTACGAAAGTATTCACCGCACTCTGCTACCCAGTTACGTGGTCACCGAGAAGAGTTCAACATTCAGACAGCGTTTCGTGGTCGCTGAGAACATGACTCAATGATCGTTCATTCACTGAGAACATAATTCAGTGATCAGAGAGCTTTTCGTGATCACCGAGAACACAATTCACTGATCAGAGGGCGCTTCGTGGTTACGGAGAACTGAATTCAATGATCACAGAGCGTGTCGTGGTGATCGAGAACTGAATTCAATGGTCAAAGGTCATTTCGTGTCATAGGGAACTGCATCTAATGGCCAGGGAACGTTTCGTGTCATCGAGAACAAAATTCAACGATCAGAGAGCGTTTCGTGGTCAATGTGAACAGAATTCAATGGTCAGAGAGCGTTTCGTGGTCAATGTGAACATAATTCAATGGTCAGAGAGCGTTTCGTGGGCAATGTGAACATAATCCAATGGTCAGAGAGCGTTTTCTGGTCAATGTGAACATGATTCAATGGTCAGAGAGCGTTTCGTGGTCAATGTGAACATAATTCAATGGGCAGAGAGCGTGATGTGGACAATGTGAACATAATTCAATGGGCAGAGAGCGTGATGTGGTCAATGTGAACATAATTCAATGGTCAGAGAGAGTTGTGTGGTCAATGTGAACATAATTCAATAGTCAGAGAGAGTTTCGTGGTCAATGTGAACATAATTCAATGGTCAGAGAGCGTTGTGTGGTCAATGTGAACATAATTCAATAGTCAGAGAGAGTTTCGTGGTCAATGTTAACGTAATTCAACGGTCATAGAGCATTTCGTGGACAATGTTAACATACTTAAATGGTCAGAGAGCGTTTCGCGTCACCCAAAATGGAAAGCAATTCATAGAGCATTTCGCGTCATCGGGGTCAGAATTAAATGACCAGCGAGCGTTTTGTGTCTTCGTGCCACCGGTAATGGCCAGACAGCGAGTCTTAAGATTGCGCACTAACGCACAGGCAATGCTATTTCATTACAATCTACATCAATTATGGAAATGCACGCTAAAACAGACAGTGATCGACGGACATATAACGTAGTAATACGCAAAAAGTATAATTTCGTGGACTGACACAGCGGGGAAGAGAGTGTAATGGTCGGAGAGTGTTCCGTGGCCACCCGGGGCCAAGGAGAAGTCAATGATCAGAAAAGGTTTCGCGGTCACCTGGAGCCGACGCGGCATTCCACAGCAGCACGTGCTAACAGAGATGACGGGAATAGACACAGCTGCCATCGCGGACAAGCCGCAGGTCGGCCACTAATAGCCCTACAGGCCGTGTGCGGTGAGAATCAGGCGTAAACACAACAGCCGCTGCCAGACCATCATTAACATGACCCAGATCCACCAATCTCCCTTTGTGATGAGGTTTCTAGCTGTGCCTATCGACATGACCCAGATCCACTAATCTCCCTTTGTGCTGACGGCTTCTAGCTATGCCCATCGACATGACCCATATCCAACAATCTCCCTTTGTGCTGACGGTTTCTAGCTATGCCCATCGACATGACCCATATCTAACAATCTCCCTTTGTGCTGACGGTTTCTAGCTATGCCCATCGACATGACCCATATCCAACAATCTCCCTTTGTGATGATGTTCCTAGCTGTGCCCATCGACATGACCCATATCCAACAATCTCCCTTTGTGATGAGGTTTCTAGCTACGCCTATCGACATGACCCATATCCAACAATCTCCCTTTGTGATGAGGTTTCCTAGCTGACTGCCTATCGACATGACCCATATCCAACAATCTCCCTTTGTGATGAGGTTTCTAGCTGTGCCTATCGACATGACCCATATCCAACAATCTCCCTTTGTGCTGACGGTTTCCTAGCTGTGCCTATCGACATGACCCATATCCAACAATCTCCCTTTGTGCATGAGGTTCCTAGCTGTGCCTATCGACATGACCCATATCCAACAATCTCCCTTTGTGCTGACGGTTCCTAGCTGTGCCTATCGACATGACCCAGATCCAACAATCTCCCTTTGTGCTGAGGTTCCTAGCTGTGCCTATCGACATGACCCAGATCCAACAATCTCCCTTTGTGCTGACGGTTCCTAGCTGTGCCTATCGACATGACCCAGATCCAACAATCTCCCTTTGTGCATGAGGTTCCTAGCTGTGCCCTATCGACATGACCCAGATCCAACAATCTCCCGGAGGTTCCTAGCTACGCCCATGTAAAAGTTCCGTTAGCTGTGCCCATCGACATGACCTCAATCCAACAATCTCCCTTTGTGCTGAGGTTTCTAGCTGTGCCTATCGACATGACCCAGATCCAACAATCTCCCTTTGTGATGAGGTTCTAGCTATGCCTATCGACATGACCCATATCCAACAATCTCCCTTTGTGATGAGGTTCCTAGCTGTGCCTATCGACATGACCCAGATCCAACAATCTCCCTTTGTGCTGAGGTTTCTAGCTATGCCTATCGACATGACCCATATCCAACAATCTCCCTTTGTGCTGAGGTTTCTAGCTATGCCTATCGACATGACCCAGATCCAACAATCTCCCTTTGTGATGAGGTTCCTAGCTGTGCCTATCGACATGACCCATATCCTACAATCTCCCTTTGTGCTGAGGTTTCTAGCTATGCCTATCGACATGACCCAGATCCAACAATCTCCCTATGTGATGAGGTTCCTAGCTATGCCTATCGACATGACCCATATCCTACAATCTCCCTTTGTGCTGAGGTTTCTAGCTATGCCTGTCGACATGACCCAGATCCAACAATCTCCCTTTGTGATGAGGTTCCTAGCTGTGCCTATCGACATGACCCATATCCAGCCTCCCTTTGCGCTGAGGTTCCTAGCTATGCCCGTGAGGTTCCTAGATGTGCCCATCGGCATGACCCAGATCCAACAATCTCCCTTTGTGCTGAGGTTCCTAGCTATGCCCGTGAGGTTCCTAGCTGTGCCTATCGACATGACCCAGATCCAGCCTCCTTTGCGCTGAGGTTCCTAGCTATGCCCGTGAGGTTCCTAGCTATGCCTATCGACATGACCCATATCCTGCCTCCCTTTGTGCTAGGGTTCTAGCTATGCCCATGAGGTTCCTAGCTGTGCCCCTCTGCATGACCCATATCCAGTCTCCCTTTGTGCTGAGGTCCCTAGATGTGTCTATGAAGTTCTCCGCTATTCCCATGAGATTCCCAGCTGTACCCATGAGGTTCCCAGACATTCCCATGAGGTTCCTAGCTGTGCCCATGAGGTTGCCAGACATTCCCATGAGGTTCCTAGTTGTGCCCATCAAATTCTTAGCTTTGCCCCTGAGATTCTTCGCTGTGCCTATGAGGCTCCTAGCTATGCCCATGAGGTTCCCAGTTGTGCCCATGAGGTTCCCAGCTGTGCCCATGAGGTCCCTAGCTGTGCCCATGATGTTCCCAACTGTGCCCAGGAGGTTCCTAGCTACGCCCATGTAAAATTTCCGTTCGTGCCCATCCACACGACCTAGATCCAATGTCTGTATCTCATTTTGTGTCGAGTTTCATACTGTTCCCATCCACACGACCCAGATCTATTCTCTGTGCCTCCCTATGTGTCGAGTGTCTATTTGTTCCCATCCACATGACCCAGATCTAATCTCTGTGTCTCCCTTTGTGTCGAGTGTCTATTTGTTCCCATTCACGTGTCCATTAGCATGCCTCAGATCTAATCTCCGTCTCCCACAGTGCCGAATTTCCTATCTGTGCCCATCAACATGGCTCAGATCTAATCACTGAATCGCACTTTGTGTCGAGTTTCCTATCTGTGTCCATCGATATCCTATCTGTGTCTCTCAACATAAACCAGATCTGATCTCTGTATCTCACCTTTTGCCGAGTTAAGTTTCCTACCCGCGCACGATGGCTTAAAGGATTGGTTGTTTTTGTCCGGGAACGCTCGGATAAAACGTAGTCACTATGAACATTGTGACTGCTAAAAAGGGCATGGTTGTTTTTGTCCGGGAACGCTCGGATAAAACGTAGTCACTATGAACATTGTGACTGCTAAAAAGGGCATGGTTGTTTTTGTCCGGGATCGCCCGGATAAAACGTAGTCACTATGAACATTGTGACTGCTAAAAAGGGCATGGTTTTTTTGTCCGGGAACGCTCGGATAAAACGTAGTCACTATGAACATTGTGACTGCTAAAAAGGGCATGGTTGTTTTTGTCCGGGAACGCTCGGATAAAACGTAGTCACTATGAACATTGTGACTGCTAAAAAGGGCATGGTTGTTTTTGTCCGGGAACGCTCGGATAAAACGTAGTCACTATGAACATTGTGACTGCTAAAAAGGGCATGGTTGTTTTTGTCCGGGAACGCTCGGATAAAACGTAGTCACTATGAACATTGTGACTGCTAAAAAGGGCATGGTTTTTTTGTCCGGGAACGCTCGGATAAAACGTAGTCACTATGAACATTGTGACTGCTAAAAAGGGCATGGTTGTTTTTGTCCGGGAACGCTCGGATAAAACGTAGTCACTATGAACATTGTGACTGCTAAAAAAGGGCAGTGTCTCAGGTGAATGTTTTAATCTTGTACAACGGTGAAGTGTCACGGGTGACTGTTTTAGTCCCTTACAACGGTGAGAACTGGCGAGATCCAGACACCCGATGTTAGCCGAGTGGGATTTAATGAGACAGATAGTGAGATACCCAGGGCTTCAAATGCTCTCGTTGACTAACTCCCCCAAAAACCCAACCCGGGAAAAAGAAGAGAGAAAAGAGAAAAAAGAGAGAGAGAGAGAAAACGGAAAAGAAGGGGAAAAAAAGAAAAGGACGAGGAGGAGAGGAGGAGAGCCCGGGGAGGGGGAGGGGGAGAGAGGGGAGATTTTTTGGGGGAAGGGGGAAGGAGAAGAGGGGGAGGGGGAGGGGAGAGGGGAAAAAGAGAGAAAAAGGGGGAGAAAAGAGGGGGGAGAGAAGGGGGGGAAAAAAGCAAATTTAGGAAAGGTTTTGGGTTTTTTTGATCTTATTTAAAAGGGGAAGAAGGGGTGGGTCGTCGGGAAAAATGGGTGGGAAGGAGGGCGGGAGCCCGGATGGATAGAGGAAAGGGGGAGAGGGGAAGGAGGGGAGAGAGAGAGAGAGGAGAGAGAGGGGGAGAGGGGGGAGAGGAGGAGAAGGAGGGAGGAAAAAGAGAGAAGGGGTCGAGGGGAGAGAAGGAAGGGGGAGGGGGAGAAAAGGGAGAGAGGAGAGGGGAAAAAAGAGAGAGGAGGGGAGAGGGGTGAAGAGGAAAAGGGGGCAAAAAAGAGAGGCCCGGGAGAGAGAACAGAGAGAAGGCAAAATCGGGGAGAGGGAAGAGGAAAAAGGAGGGGAGGGGGAAAATTCCAAAAAGGGGGAGGAAAAGGAGGGGGACTGAGGGGGAGGAAGAGGATGAGTGAGAGGAGGAGAGTTGAGGCGAAAGAGAGTGAAGAGAGGGAAT
>JABMCL010000745.1:360000-367500 GCA_018857735.1 Alviniconcha marisindica
ACGCGTCGGAGATGATGATGAAGTGATGCTTAATGTCCTCAGATGTCAGCTGACATATTAGGGACAAGTTGTGACCAACGCCGAAGCACGGTTCAATAATTCTTTACGTCCACGGAAACCAGAAAGCTCGTTAGGACGGACAGCCCAGGACGGCCACCTCGACTCTCACACAGCTCCTGAACTATGTGCGTCGGAGCGTTAGGACGAGCTACTCATAGGTCCCCCCCCCCCCCCCCCCCCACCCATCCCCCCTACTCCCCGTCCCTGATAGGCCTTATGGCTTCTGTGGACGTAAAGCACCGTGAAAGAAGATCAACTGTGGACCCAGAGCCGGTTTAATTTCCGCCGTCGGAGCCTCTTCAACTTCAGTTTTCCCCCCAGTCCTCTTCAAACATAATTACTTGTGTTTAGACTGAGCTTTTGGAACAGACTTTCGAGACAGTTTGAGACACACGCGAAGTTGTGAATGTGCATAATTACGTCCCAACGTTCGACGGCGTTTTGAACGTCCTGAGGTCACCGGGCGTGCTTGGCAAAACGTTAACATCTGGTTACGAACTAGGCTAACTAACCCCAAACATAAAACAAACAACGCGTGTCGTCGCCAGCGAATCCGTAAGTAGCAGCAGGTGTAGTAGTCATTAATAAAGAAGAAGGAAACTGTAAAAGACACAGAATCAAAACACATACACGTTTAAGATCAGCGGTGTCGTGACCAGTGAGTCTTGAGTTTTACTTGTGGTTTTGTGATTGGCTTCATCTGCTTAGGAGAGTAGCGGCAGGTGTTTATAATCATTGATATAGTCAATCGTCACGGTTATCTCACGGCAAAGAGAGAGAGAGAGAGAGAGAGAGAGAGAGAGAGAGAGAGAGAGAGAGAGAGAGAGAGAGAGAGAGAGAGAGACAGACAGACAGACAGACAGACAGACAGACAGAGACAGAGACAGAGCCATAAAAACAACCGACAAAATAGCTCCCAAACTATACCAAAACTACCATCACAGAGAGAACGGGGGAGGGGGGGGGGGGGGGGGTTAACACCCAGCCAACTATGACAGTTATATCAGGGCAGAGAGAGAGACAGAGAGAGAGACACAGAGACACAGAGAGAGACAGAGACAGAGACAGACAGACAGACAGAGCCATAAAAACAACCGACAAAATAGCTCCCAAACTATACCAAAACTACCATCACAGAGAGAACGAGGAGGAGGGAGGTGGGGGGGGGGTTAACACCTAGCCAACCAGTGACGGTTATATCACAGAGAGAGAGAGACAGAGAGAGAGAGACAGAGAGAGAGACAGACAGACAGACAGACAGACAGACAGAAAAAAGGTGATTTGAAGGAAGATAAAGTTTGAGCATGTCGCACTGAGAAAGGGAGATTGTTCCAGACGGCGGGGGGGGGGGGGGGGGGGGGGGGGGAGAGACACACACACACAGAGACAGAGAGACAGAGAGTGGGAGAGAGAGAGAGAGAGAGAGAGAGAGAGAGAAGAGAGAGAGAGAGAGAGAGAGAGAGAGAGAGAGAGAGAGAACTCGAACTTATTACTCAAGGATTAAGATTTTAGGCAGTTGCCTATTCTTACAATCTGTCCCTGTACTAATCTACATGCCATAGGCTACACATAAAACAATAGTAACAACATTGACTACCGGAGTAATGATGAAAAAGATGATAGTGTTGGGTTGGGTGGAAGAGAAAAAAATCAAAAGATGAAGAAGAAGAGATAGCTGATAATTTTAAAATCAGAGTCAAAACCCGACGAGAGAGAGTGAGAGAGAGAGAGAGAGAGAGAGAGAGAGAGAGAGAGAGAAGAGAGAGAGTACAGATAACCAGGGAGGAGCGGGGGGGTTATGGGACGGGGTGGAGCGTTGGGGGGGTAGGTGTAGACAAGCGGCTGCGACTTTCATCGCCCCAAACAGGAGGACGGAAGCAATTTGTGCGTGGCGACCACCAACGTCTTTGTCGCCGTCGACAGCTGAAGACTAATCAGAGAACCCCCTCGGGGGTTTATTTCCACACGCTTTTGTCCGAGCACAGACGCCATCTGCTTTTCGCCCCCTGCCTTTTGTCGCGGTGGCTGTTGCTGCGTTAGAGCTGTCTTGTTAATTTTGTCCCGTTCACTGCCGTTCCCCGATGAACACGCCTCGCCCCCGCGCTACACACCGGCAGCGCGGCTCACTGGGCGTTAAAAACGAAGGTTTTGTCTCTTCCGAGGGAGCTGTGTCATTAAGCGCTGCTTCGTTCGTATCCTGTCTTTAGCGTTGTGTTGCCTCGTGGCGTTAAAACCGAAGGTTTTGTCTCTTCCGAGGGAGCTGTGTCATTAAGCGCTGCTTCGTTCGTATCCTGTCTTTAGCGTTGTGTTGCCTCGTGGCGTTAAAACCGAAGGTTTTGTCTCTTCCGAGGGAGCTGTGTCATTAAGCGCTGCTTCGTTCGTATCCTGCTTTTAAGCGTTGCCTCGTGGCGTTAAAACCGAAGGTTTTGTTTCTTCCGAGTCAGCTGTGTCATTAAGCGCTGCTTCGTTCGTATCCTGTCTTTAGCGTTGCTTTTAAGCGTTGCCTCGTGGCGTTAAAAACGAAGGTTCTGTCTCTCCGAGTCAGCTGTGTCACTAAACACTGCTTCGTTCGTATCCTGTCTTTAGCGTTGCGTTGCCTCGTGGCGTTAAAACCCACGGTTCTGTCTCTCCGAGTCAGCTGCGCCATTAAGCATTACTTCGTTCGTGTCTTCTCTTTAGCGTTGCTTTTAAGCGTTGCCTCGTGGCGTTAAAAACGAAGGTTCTGTCTCTCCGAATCAGCTGTGTCATTAAGCGCTGCTTCGTTCGTATCCTGTCTTTAGCGTTGCTTTTGAGCGTTGTCTCGTGGCGTTAAAACCGAAGGTTTTGTCTCTTCCGAGGGAGCTGTCATTAAGCGCTGCTTCGTTCGTATCCTGTCTTTAGCGTTGCTTTTGAGCGTTGCCTCGTGGCGTTAAAAACGAAGGTTCTGTCTCTCCGAGGGAGCTGTGTCATTAAGCACTGCTCCGTTCGTATCCTGTCTTTTGCGTTGTGTTGCCTCGTGGCGTTAAAACCCACTGTTCTGTCTCTCCGAATCAGCTGTGTCATTAAGCGCTGCTTCGTTTGTATCCTGTCTTTAGCGTTGTGTTGCCTCGTGGCGTTAAAACCTACGGTTCTGTCTCTCCGAGTGAGCTGTGTCATTAAGCGCTGCTTCGTTCGTATCCTGTCTTTAGCGTTGCTTTTAAGCGTTGCCTCGTGGCGTTAAAACCGAAGGTTTTGTCTCTTCCGAGGGAGCTGTGTCATTAAGCACTGCTTCGTTCGTATCCTGTCTTTAGCGTTGCTTTTGAGCGTTGCCTCGTGGCGTTAAAACCGAAGGTTTTGTCTCTTCCGAGGGAGCTGTGTCATTAAGCACTGCTCCGTTCGTATCCTGTCTTTTGCGTTGTGTTGCCTCGTGGCGTTAAAACCACACTGTTCTGTCTCTCCGAATCAGCTGTGTCATTAAGCGCTGCTTCGTTCGTATAAGCCTGTCTTTCAGCGTTGTGTTGCCTCGTGGCGTTAAAACCTACGGTTCTGTCTCTCGAGTGAGCGTGCCTGTCATTAAGCGTGCTTCGTTCGTATCCTGTCTTTAGCGTTGCTTTTAAGCGTTGCCTCGTGGCGTTAAAAACGAAGGTTCTGTCTCTCCGAGTCAGCTGTGTCATTAAGCGCTGCTTCGTTCGTATCCTCTCCTCAGCGCTGAGTTTAAGCGTTGCCTCGTGGCGTTAAAACCGAAAGTTTTGTCTCTCCAAGTCAGCTGTGTCATTAAGCCCTGCTTCGTTCGTATCCTGTCTTTAGCGTTGCGTTGCCTCGTGGCGTTAAAACCCACGGTTCTGTCTCTCCGAGTCAGCTGCGCCATTAAGCAATGCTTCGTTCGTGTCTTCTCTTTAGCGTTGCGTTTAAGCGTTGCCTCGTGGCGTTAAAAACGAAGGTTCTGTCTCTCTGAGAGAGCTGTGTCATTAGGCACTGCTTCGTTCGTATCCTCTCCTCAGCGTTGAGTTTAAGCGTTGCCTCGTGGCGTTAAAAGTTTAAGCGTTGCCTCGTGGCGTTAAAACCGATAGTTCTGTCTCTCCGAGTCAGCTGTGTCACTAAGCACTGCTTCGTTCGTATCCTTTCCTTAGCATTGCGTTTAAGCGTTGCCTCGTGGCGATAAAAAGGAGGGTTCTGTCTCTGAGAGAGCTGCGTCATTATAAGCACTGCTTCGCTCCTGTTGTCTCCTTGGCGTTGCGTTTAAGCGTTGCCTCGTTGGTGTTCCCTCGTTAGAGTCAATCATCTCGCCTCGTCTCTCTGTCTTTGTTAGACAGGTCTTTATGAACCTAAACTACAAACAATCCTTGGAAAATAATTCGACTTCTCTCTCTCTCTCTCCTAATAAGTTCTAGAATTCGACTTCTCTCTGTCTCTCTTCGACTTCCCTCTCTGTCTGTCTGTCTGTCTCTCTGTCTGTCTGTCTGTCGCTCTCCTAATAAGTTCTAGAATTCGACTCTCTCTCTCTCTCTGTCTCTCTCCCCCTCTCTTTCCATTCTCTTTGTTGCTAAAGAACCTAACTACAATCCTTGAAACAGTCTCTCTGTCTGTCTCTCTCCCCTCTCCTTTCTTACACACCCCCTCCCTCCCCCCCTCTCCCCCCCCCTCTTTTAGACGGGTATAAACTGAACCTAAACTACAATCCTTGCAAAAGCAAGTCTATAACGACCTCCCCCCCACCCTCCCCTATCCATCTCTCTGTTCACCCCGGCCCCTTTCTGCCTAGTTTTTAGATGGGGTCTAAAATGAACCTAAACCTACAATCCTTGGAAAATAAAGTTTTAAAGTTCGCCCCCCCCCCCCCCACTCATCTACCCCACCACCTCTCTTTCTCCCCCCCCCCTCTCCCGTCTACCTCACCCAGCAGTGGGTGACAACACTGCGGGCACCAATGGGATTAGCGACCCTGGGACTCTTCCGCAAATTGTGTTTCACGCCGGCAAGCAAGGGAAAGCACTCGCGGAGAGGGCGAAGGTCAGACGTGATGTGAACGCGGCAGTGGCATCAGTCAAACTCCAAGCGCCGGTCCACGACACCCTTCCTCCACCCGCTGCCGTAATTAACCACGCCGTAGGTCCCAGAAAACTGCCAGCCAACCGAACCGTTTTTCGCTGGTGCTCAAACGGCAGAAGGTTTGTAACAGACAACTGGGATTATGTCAGGAGCTTCTTTCTATGACCGCCCACGTTGCTTACGCCGGCGCAAATAAAACCCAAAGCGTTTGAATCGAGACAGAACTTTGTTTCCTACCCGCGGCGGACGCGCCTCGTGTTCACGTGCGTGCTTCGCCGCTATGCTGTTTCCAGCCACGTTAGAACAGCTCTAGAGAAATGTACTCGGCTATACGACAACACATAAAGAACAATTACGAACAGAAGCGCTTTCGACACCTGGTCTTCGTCTGGCGTAGAAGAGAGATAGAAAATAATAAAAGAAGGAGGAATACGTCTGGTGTAAAAAGAGAGATAGAAAATAAAACAAGACGGAATAATAGTGTCTTAACTTATGTATGTGTTGCGGGTGTGTGTTACCAGTCATGTTAGTGTCTAAACCTTTGGAAAGCGCTGGGCGGAGATAAAGAGTAGTGCCCCTTCATTGGCGTATATAACCAATTCTGGCAGAGTTTGGAGGAAGGAGCCGGAAAGCGATGCTCGGAGTGTGGGTCAGACGTGACGTGAACACGCATCAGTGTCGCCAATGGACGTCTTATAGCTCGTATGCCATTCAGTGTTGCTTTACGTCCGCAGAATCCATCAGGCTTAATAGAGACAGGGTGAAGGTGGCAGGGGGAAGGGTGTATGGACGTGGGGGAAGAGGGAGATTATATACCTATCGCTACACAGTCACCACCAGAATAACTCCTGCATTAAGATGAGCAGCGATGGGAGCCATTTTAATGTTTCATTAATGACGAGGAAAAAAAATAATTAAGTCACAAGTCACAACCTTTTTGAAAGGAAAAAGAAAAAAAGAAAAAAGAAAAAAAGGAGAGCCGAAGCGGAATCGAACCGAAGCCCTTCTGCTGACCAGCCTAACGCCTTACCGCTGGGCCAAACCGGCTCATCCACTGATAACTTGCGCTTATCAACGGAAGCCTGGTGGCCTGCCTTCCAATTAACTCTCAGCTATTAACTGAAGCCTCGTGGGTCGCCTAGCTTCCGCTTCATTTTCGGTTACTTGCTGCGGCTTCGAGGACTGCCCTGCATCCAGAGTTCAGGAGCTGTGTGAAGGTCGAGGTGGCCGTCCGGGTCTCCCCGTCCCTAATAGTACTTATGGTCTTTGTGGACGTAAAGCAACAGTGGGATATAGCGTCAGAGCTAAGGAGATGTGGGGAAGTCGCGGTGGCCGTCCTGGGCTCCCCGTCCCTAATAGCCCTGACGTGTCTCTGTGGATGTAAAACTACACTGAACTTGAACTTGAAGGCATGCCGTTAACTTCCGAAGCACCGTTCAGGTTGCTTTCCTAGTGACTTCCGGTAATGGCTTGCCTTCGTCATTGACTGAAACCTCACGGCTGTGCTTTCAAATTAACTTCCGGTTACCCGCTGAAGCCTCATCACGACTCGCCTTCCACCTCACTTCCGGTTAGTAACGGAAGCCGAGGTCCCAGATCCCAGTGTTATTAACTGAAGCAACTGACCCCAGGAGCTGTGTGAAAGTCGAGTCGAAATAATGAGTCACTGAACACGTCCACTGTGAAATAACGATTCGCTATAACGAGACACTGGACACGTCCACTGTGAAATAACGAATCACTATACACGTCCACTGTGAAATAACATACCGCTGGACACATCCACTGTGAAATACCGTATCGCTGGACACGTCCACTGTGATTCGTTGGACATGTTCACTGTGGAACAACGATTCGCTGGACACACCCACTGTGAAATAACGAGTCACTGGACATGTTCACTGTGAAATAATGAGTCACTGGACATGTCCACTGTGAAATAACGAGTCACTGGACATGTTCACTGTGAAATAACGAGTCACTGGACATGTTCACTGTGAAATAACGAGTCGCTGAACACGTCCACTGTGAAATAACGAGTCACTGGACATGTTCACTGTGAAATAACGAGACACTGGACATGCTCACTGAGAAATAACGAGTCACTGGACATGTCCACTGTGAAATAACCAATCAAAGGACACGTTCACTGAGAAATAACGACTCGCTGGACAAGTCCACTGTAAAATAACGAGTCACTGGACATGTTCACTGTGGAATAACGAGTCAATGGACATGTTCACTGTGAAATAACGAGTCACTGGACACGTCCACTGTGAAATACCGTATCGCAGGCACGTCCACTGTGATTCCGCTGGACATGTTCACTGTGAAACAACGAGTCGCTGGACACGTCCACCGTGAAATAACTCATCAGTTTCTGTTTCTATTATTCCCCCTTCCCCATTCTTTTTTAATCCCCCCCCCCCCCCT
>JABMCL010000745.1:372500-377500 GCA_018857735.1 Alviniconcha marisindica
TCATTTGAGGATGTTGATTCGCTTGTGGATCAGTGTAAAACGTAAACATGGTGCTTAACGTCCACAGAAACCTCAAGGCTTATCAGGGATGGAGTCGGTCATTTGAGGATGTTGGTTGAAGTGTTGCTTTACGTCCACAGAAACAGTAGGTTTATTTGGGACGGGAGCCCAGGACGTCCACCTCGACTTTCACACAGCTCCTGAGCTCCCCTGATTCGCTTGAGGATGTAAAACGTAAACATGGTGCTTAACGGCCACAGAAACCACAAGGCTTATCAGGGACGGAGAGGGGTGGGGGGTGGGGGTGGGTGGGGGGTCGGTCATTTGAGGATGTTTATTCGCTTGAGGATGTAAAACGTAAACATGGTGCTTAACGTCCACAGAAACCACAAGGCTTATCAGGGACGGAGAGGGGTGGGGGGTCGGTCATTTGAGGATGTTGATTCGCTTGGGGATGTAAAACGTAAACATGGTGCTTAACGGCCACAGAAACCACAAGGCTTATCAGGGACGGAGAGGGGTTGGGGGTCGGTCATTTGATGATGTTGATTCGCTTGGGGATGTAAAACGTAAACATGGTGCTTAATGGCCACATAAACCACAAGGCTTATCAGGGACGGAGAGGGGTGGGGGGTGGGGGGGGGGTGGGGGTCGGTCATTTGAGGATGTTGATTCGCTTGAGGATGTAAAACGTAAACATGGTGCATAACGGCCACAGAAACCACAAGGCTTATCAGGGACGGAGAAGGGGGGTGGGCGGTGGGGGCGGAGGGTGAGGGGGTGGGGGTGGGGGTTGGGGGCGTGGGGTCGGTCATTTGAGGATGTTGATTCGCTTGGGAATGTAAAACGTAAACATGGTGCTTAACGGCCACAGAAACCATGAGGCTTATTAGGGACGGGGGATTTGAGGATGTACCTCCGGTGGAGTTTATATACTTTGCATGTACGCGCATGCCAGGTGAGAGTAACCGAAGGCGCCTCAGGTAGTTGTTGTGCTTGTGTGACCTCTGTCGAGCGGTAATTAACTCCCTTGTGTGCTGATCCGTGACACTATGAGCTACAGACCTATAAACTGCTTACCTGTGTGTCTGTACTTTCGTCTGTTATTTGTACTTTGTTATTTATGGTTTATTTTTTTTTATTTTTTTTTATTTAATCATTATCGTTGTTTTCAATATTGTGTTCGTATGAGCCCGTCTGATAAAACTGCCCATTGTGGGAGGACTACAATGTTATCGAACTGCTGGATCTGATCTACGTAAGGGTGTGCGTGACCTTGGTAGATGCGATCTGCTACCTTGAATTCATTCGCCCGCCAGCAAGTAATTAGCGCAGGCTATTCCGGTCTGTGCTGTCGACCCCCCACCCGCACCCCAATCCCCTTCTTGCTACACGCGTGACGTCAATGTGAGGCCATTATCTCCCTTTTATTGCTGATGCTTATCACAGCCAACAAGCAAGTGGGCTTGGCTAACGAACCAGAACGCGGTAATACTTTTAATAACGATCCACGACCTACCTTCGAAGAGGGGACTGACAGAGGGACTGACTGACAGAACGGGGTGGATGGGGGCTGACAGAAGGAAGGGGGGGGGTGGGGAGGGGGACTGGACAGAGAGTGGGGACTGACAGAAGAAGGGGGGGGGGGGACTGACTGACAAAAGGGAGGGGGGTTGGGGGCTGACAGAAGAGGGGGACTGACAGAAGAAGGGGTGTGTGTGTGTGTGGGGGGGGGTTGACTGACAAAAGGAAGGGGGGTGGGGGCTGACAGAAGAGGGGGACTGACAAAAGGAAGGGGTGGGGCTGACAGAAGAGGGGGACTGACAGAGGAGAGTGGGGACTGACAGAAGCGGGGGTGGGGGCGGGGCTGACTGACAGAAGGGGGAGACTAACTTGTTTTTTGACGTACCTTCGACAAAAACCCTGTTACAAAGGTCGCGGCGACTAATTTGTTTTTTGACGTACCTTCGACTAACCTTTTTATTTTATTTTTTATTTTTTATGTAGCTTTGAAAAAGCCTGTTACAAAGAACGCCGCGACTAACTTGGTCACTTTCATATATTTTTTAATGTACCTTTGAAAAATCCTGTTACAAACCGCTACTAACTTGTGTTGTAGTTTTTAGTTGTTGTTTTTTTTTTTTTTTTAAAGCCTGTTACAGAGAACGCCGCGACTCGCTTGTTTTTGACGTACGTACCTTCGATAAAAAGCCTGTGACAAAATAACGCCACGACTAATTTAACTTTTGTTGTCGTTTTTGTTGTTGGACAGAACGCCTTTTGTAAACTTATGAAGGAGCGAGTCCTCAAGGTCAACACGTTGGCCTCTCACCCTCTGACCTGGACGGTTCCATAATTATCAACGGGGTGAGGTCAGGCTATTTTTACACTGCACCAGCAGCCCGTTGATCCGTGTCTCGGCCTGCTGTGTCTGTTTGAAGTGGACCTATATATATAGGTCGACGGCTGCAGCCACGTATGATCCCAGGGAAAGTGCAAAAACAGATGGCAGGAAGCTTTTGGTGGCTAGCAGGATAAAGAGACTGATGGAGGAGAGAGCGTGGAGTGTGTGTTGTGGTGGGGGTGGAGGAGGGAGGAGAGGGGGCTGACTGACAGAGGGGCGAGTGGAGGAGAAGGGGGTGGGGCTGATTGACAGGGAGGGGGGCTGACAGAAGAAGGGGGGACTGACAGAGGATGGGGCTGACAGAAGGGGGGACTGATAGAAGAGGGGGGACTGACTGAAGAGGGGGACTGACAGAGGAGGGGGGCAGAAGGGGGTGGGGAGGCTGACAGAAGGGGGGGGACTGACAGAAGAGGGAGACTGACAATGAGGGGGTACTGACAGAGTAGAGGGGGAGACTGACAGGAGGGCTGGGGGGTGGGGGGGGACTGACAGAAAGGGAGGGGGGGGCTGACAGAGGAGAGGGGGGGACAGAAGAAGGGAGGACTGACAGGACAGGGTGTTAGAAATGGGGGACTGACAGAGGGACTGACTGACAGAACGGGGTGGATGGGGGCTGACAGAAGGAAGGGTTGGGGGGGGGGGACTGACAGAAGAGGGGACTGACAGAGAGTGGGGACTGACAGAAGAAGGGGGCTGACTGACAAAAGGGAGGGGGTTGGGGGCTGACAGAAGAAGGGGTGGGGGGGCTGACTGACAAAAGGAAGGGGGGTGGGGGCTGACAGAAGAGGGGGACTGACAGAGGAGAGTGGGAACTGACAGAAGCGGGGGTGGGGGCGGGGCTGACTGACAGAAGGGGGAGACAGACATCGAGAGAGTGGGGGGGAACCTGACGGATGGGGGGGGTAGGGGTCAGGATCGGGGAGACAGCAGGCGCAGCATACAGCAAAGAGAGCGCGGGGACTGGAGGGGAGGGGTCGGTGGGGTGGGGGGTGGGGGGGGGGGGGGGGGTTTTTGGGGGGGGTGGAGGAGACAACAGCTGCAGTCTAAATTCACAACTACGCTCCCAAAATAGAAGCTCGTGGAAAGGCTGAAATTAAACCCTCGGTGACGTATCTCTACCCCTGCAGGGCCTAGGGGTCAGCTAAAAATACTGGTTTATTTACATGAATACTTCAGAGCTCCAAGCCGCTTGTGGGCCGCTTTGGCCCAGCGGTAATGGCGTCAGGCCGGTAAGCAGATGGGCCTCGGCTCGTTTTCGCTTCGGCTCTCCTTTCTTTTCAAAAAGGTTGGGGTTCGTGGACACTGTCTTGTGACTTTGCCACTCTCGTCACTGCCCATCATAATGCTGGAGTCCTTCTGGCGGCGACAGTGTAACGATAAGTATAGCATCTCCCACTTCCCACACCTTCATATCCCCCCTTCCCCCTTTTCTACCTGTCCCTCATAAGCTTTACGGTTTCTGTGGACGTTGAGCACCATGTTTACTTGCTCAGGAGCTGTGTGAACGTCGAGGTGGCCGTCCTGGGCTCCCCGTCCCTAACAGTCCTTATGGTCTCTGTGGACGTAAAGCAACCCTGAACTTTAGCTTTCTGTAGGTCAGAGAGCAGGAGCTGTGTAAAGTCAGGTGACCGTCCTGGGCTCCCCGTCCCTGATAGCCCCTTATGGTCTCTGTGGACGTAAAGCAACCCTGAACTTTAGCTTTCTCTAGGTCAGAGAGCAGGAGCTGTGTGAAAGTCTAGATGACCGTCCCGGGCTCCCCGTCCCTGATAGTCCCTATAGTCTCTGTGGACGTAAAGCAACCCTGAACTTTAGCTTTCTCTAGGTCAGAGAGCAGGAGCTGTGTGAAAGTCTATATGACCGTCCCCGTCCCTGATAGTCCTTACGGTCTCTGTGGACGTAAAGCAACACTGAACTTGATATGGACACTTGTTGGGCGCCTCATCTCGCGACGAACCCTGAGCGCTTCACAATGGCCGCCATGGCGCTATTTTCTGCGTCTGCGCTCTAGTAGTATGTGACCCTGAATGAATCATTGTAGCTTTTACACAAGCCATTTTGAATATCCACCGCAGCTGTTACGCGCAGCGCTGATTAACTGTTGTATGGCTGGTGACATGGGAAACTGCTGCTGTCTTGACGCAAGTTCCTGTGCACACCGTACAACCATGTACCACTTTACAAAGCCATTTTATTCGAAGCTACAAACGTACGACGCACGTGCGTTTAGCTGTAACCTGCCCCCAGCACTTTTGGCAGAGCGACCGGGATCTTTTGCGTGCTGCTGCGGTAACACAGGGCTGGAACGGATACCGAAATAACAGTAAGCACAGAAAAATGACCCTGCAGGAGAAACTTCTCCCGTCGCTCCTGCTGGGACTCGAACCCGAGACCTCCCGATCACGAGTCCGTCGCTGTACCGCAGAGCTATCGCCGTTCCCAATAAGCCAGCAGATGAGAAGGGTGAGGATCATCAGTGCTAAGGCCAGGCACCGCTTCAGGCGCACGGAAACGTGCTTACGTTAAAAGAACACAAAACAACACAGAGCGTGACGCTGACGGCCAAACGCCGTCAGTGGAACCGGAAGCGGATGTGCAC
>JABMCL010000745.1:380000-420000 GCA_018857735.1 Alviniconcha marisindica
AAAGAGCAGAGCTATACAAACGCTAGCTATTATTATCATTATTATTTATGGTTAACATCACAGCCATTTTCCCAAGGACTGTGCCTGCGCGACTGTCACTGCCCCGAAAGGATACAGACACTTGACATTTAACCACACAGACATTCGCAAATGCCATCCATACCCGTGCGAAACAAAATCCATTAAACAACAAGCAAGATCGAGTTCAGTTCAGTTCAGTTCAGTTCAGTTCAAGCTGGTGTCTACGCCTCCAGAAAAGGCGTCAGGCGATCCACCGTCCGTGAAAAGGATTAAAGTAAACACGGTGCTTAACGTCCACAGAAACCATAAGGCTTATTAGGGACGGGTAAAGTGAGAGGATTCCCGGATCCCCAACACTGCCTTTGAAACAGTTCCGTTGCACGTTCGGTTGACCAAGGCTCTTTGTAATCCTGTCAAGGAAGAGTCTGATATCACTGACATTCTAATGACACACGTCAGGTGATACCAGAAGAAGAAGAAGAAGAAGAAGAGAGAGAGAGAGGGGGGGGGGAGAAAATAGAGAGACAGAAAGAAATAGCGAGAGAGAGAGAGAGGGGGGGAGAGAGAGAGAGAGAGAGAGAGAGAGAGAGCAGAGAGAGAGAGAGAGAGAGAATTGGGAAGGAGCTCGACTAGAATAACGTAAGACAGAGAGAGAGAGAGAGAGAGAGAGAGAGAGAGAAGAGAGAGAGAGAGAAGAGAGAGAGAGAGAGAGAGAGAGAGAGGACAGACAGACAGACAGACAGACAGACAGACAGACAGACAGACAGAAGAGCAGAAGAGAGCGGGGGGGGGGGGGGGGGGGGGGGGTCGAACTCGAAAAAATTAATACTCAAAGATAGTAACGAGAGAGTAAGTAAGTTGGTGTTTCACGCCCAGTCGGCTAAGATAGAGAGAGGCTGGGGGGCTGGGGGGGTGGCGGGGGGGAGGGGGGGGCGAAGCAGGAGGAGGAGGAGAGAGAGACAGCGAGAGAGAGAGAGAGAGAGAGAGAGAAGCGGGACGACAGGTGAAGCATGCAAAACCGTACCCCGACCCGCTCGGTCTTGGGCTCACCAAAGGAATCACGTTACAGCCCTCTTCCCGAGAGCTCTCGAGAGCTCCCAAGTAAGGGCAGGTCCTCTTATTCTGCGTCCGCGGTATCCCATCGAGTGACGTAACTGCCCCGCAAGGACGGAGTGGGATGTGAAGCTAACCGTGGCATTACGCAATCATCATCGATCATCATCACCATCATCATCGATCATCAACACCATCATCATCATCATCGACCAGTATCATCACCAACAAATCCAAATTGCTATAGTCGCCATGCATGCAGCAAACATGCACAGAAACGTGCACATTTCGTAATGCCCGGGGACAAATCGGAATGGGACAGGCCACGGCATGTCACGAGATCGAAAGAGAGGTCGGATTGCCATTTATGCACATTCCAACCTCGTTTTCGATCTCGTGACCCACCGTGACCTAGCTCATTAACAAGTGACCCGCTGGGCCCGCTCTCGCTCTCGGTTTGGTGGTCCGGGGGTGACCTCCCTCGTGAATACTCCTAAGACTGGTCCAATGGCGTAGGCTTCGTAGTTCTCAGCTCTCAGGCGATTTGTCAATAGATTTTTTTATTTTTTTTAAAGGGGCTAAAAGGCAAAAGGAAAACAGTAAGATTACTTTTCCCATAAGTCCAATCGTTATTGTTGCCAGTATTTTTGCAAGCTCCACTCACAAGCAAGATCGGCGTGGATTCGCCGAAGCGAAGATACTACTAAACGACGCAGTTCGAAAAATCGATGTGGAAAGTTTCGCTCGCGTGTAAGAGGGGGGTGGGGGGGTGGGGTGGGGGGTGGGGGGAGGAGAGAGAGAGAGAGAGAGAGGAGAGAGAGAGAGAGGGGAGAGAGAGAGAGAGACTGATTTTGAACTTTATTACACAAGAATGAAGGTTTAGGCACGAATGTTTGTCGTTCAACCTGTCCTTGAAACAGTTACAAACACATATATATATATATATGATCATAGTCGGAAAATCAATGCCAATCGATTGAGAGAGAGAGAGAGAGGGCGGGAGGGGGGGGGGGGGGGGGGGGGATCCGGATTAGGTGGAACCCCACGGAAGGGGGAGGGGGAAGCGACTCTTCCCTTGATCAATAACAAAAAAACAAGCTGCCGGAGCTGACTTTTCCTTTCTTCCCGAGGAGCTAGCCTGTCGAACTAGGCCAGGAATCAAGGCTCACCTTCCGCTGAATTCGTCCGAGGCTGCGACTGGTTCATTAGTTGGCTAAAGCGTATGCTGCAGACTTTCTGTTCCGAACAATCGCTGGCAGTTTTCTTTCCCCCAACATCGTCCCCCTCCTCTCCCCTCCCCCATACAGACTCCCCGAATCAAGGAAGGCAGTTTTGTTGGGGCAGTTTTCACGCCCAGTCAACCATGACGGTTCTCAATGCGAGCACACCAAAAATACCCAACAACAAAAATCCGCCAAAATCAATCAATAACAGCAAAAACAAAAGCCACTGCCGTTCACTTTAACGTCGGACGTCTTCGTTGCGGCACCGTGAGAGCGGTTAGTAAAGAACAATGGCCAGTGAACGAAAACTAATACAGCGCGGGCATTGTCTTGATATTTAACGCCCACTCGATCACGAGCTTTGTATCGCGTCAGAGCGATAGCTAGTTCATAAAGTCACAGGAGCAAGACATAAGCACTGTTCACATCACGCCCCTACACTTCCCACTGGAAGAGGGCCGGGAGAAAATGAGGTTGAAGGAACCGGGAAGACAGAAAGGAGGCGACAACTATGCAGAATTCCTTCCACTGGACAAGGCACTCAGTGCTGTGCTGTTTTCAGTTTTGCTTTGCGTCGACGGTCAGGACGGCCACCTCGACGTTCGCACAGTTCGCGAGATCTGTTGATATGCGCTGGTTCAGTGTTGCTTTACGTTCACAGAGACCACAAGGACTACCAGGGACGGGGCCAGATGTCCATTTCGACTTTCACGCAGCTCCTGAGCTCTGTGCTGTTTTACTACTCATCATTTTTATATTATATAGCACTGTTCTCAGCTTTCCAGAAGACTCACAGTGCTTCACGTGTTTAGAAACAAATAATAATAATAACAATTAAATGTTTTAATTTAAGAGAGAGAGAGAGAGAGAGAGAGAGAGAGAGAGAGAGAGAGAGAGAGAGAGAGAGAGAGAGAGAGAGAGAATATAACAAACTCCAAGCATGTTTTGTATTGGAAACCTTTTACTGCAAATTGTCGCCCTTGATGATGGAAACGCAAGTAGAACCCAGCATGCACTAGCATATATATATATATATATAGATATTTCCATCACCCACCGAACTCAGACACGGACTGCAGTTAGCTCTCAGATTTTACCGCTCCGACAACCGCACGGGGTTACCTCAGGACGAACACGGACTGTATGACTTTCGACGTGCGTAGGTGACCTCTTCGCACGTGCAGACACACGGGAGACCATTGGTTTATCGTCGCATAATCCAACGGGCCTTTTGCACAGAGCACAGAATCTGACGGCGAAATCCCAGGGCGAAGGCAAAGCCTAGCACGTAACGGTCACCCATCCATTCGGTGACCGGGCGCGATCGTGCTTAATGCTTAACTTGGCTTCGGATATACAGCGCTCACTCGCTCTGTGTACGCTCTCCTGGCGGTCTATATTCTGTCTTCTGACCTTTACGGGACTTACTGTGTAGGCTTGTTCAACGCCCAGTTGTCTCCGAGGAGTGCGTGCGTGTGTGTGTGTGTGTGTGTGTGTGAGTGTGTGCGTGTGTGTGTGTGTGAGTGTGTGTGTGTGTGTGTGTGTGTGTGTGTGTGTGTGTGTGTGTGTGTGTGCGCGCGTGTGTGTGCGCCCGCTCGCATGCATGTATGTGTGCGTGTGTGTGCGCGTGCGTGTATGTGTGTGTGTGTGCGTGTGCGCGTGCATGCGTACGTGTATGTGTGTGCGTGCGTGTGTGCGAGTTTCTGTGTGTGGTTGTGTGTGTGTGTGTGTGTGTGTGTGTGTGTGTGTGTGTGTGTTTATGAGCGCGCGCGTGCATGCGTGTATGTGTGTGAGCGTGCGTGTGCGAGTTTCTGTGTCTGCTTGTTTGTGTGCGTGTGTGCTTGTCTGTGTGTATTGTGTGTGTGTGCGTGCGTGCGCGCGCGCGCGTGCGGGTGAGTCTCATCCCACTGACGTCAACGACAGTGTGGCCGGCGATTAGCACGTGCCTTCCCGGAGATCAAAGGCAGGTGGCGAGACCGTCGATGAGATGGGGTTGCCATGACGATGACGCCGCATGGCGACAATAACCGTACTTTGCACGGTCCGCTTCACACCCTCTTCACGGTCGATCTGACGCCACTCTCCCCCCCCCCCCCCCCCCCCCCCCCCCCCCCCCCCCCCCCCCCTCCCGCCGTAGGGTAGTGCTGCTGCAGAAGTTAAAGTACCGTCTGCTCTGAACCTAAGGACCTCGGTGCGATACCGCTTCGGCTCTCCTTTCTCTTCAAAAATGGTTGTGGTTTGTGGACACTGTCTTGCGACTTTGTCCGTCACTTCCTGCTGAAACATTAAAATGGCTCTCATCCCCTGCCCCCTTTAAAGCAGGAATCATTCTGGTGGTGACAGTGTAGCGATAGGTATATAATCCCCCCCCTCCCCCCCCCCCCCCCCCCCCCCCCCCCCCCCCTTTCTCCCCGTCCCTGAAAAGCCGTACGGTTTCTGTGGACGTTAAGCACCATGTTTACTTACTTACTAACCTAGGGAGCAGAGCTCAGGAGCTGTGGGAAAGTCAAGGTGGATGCCTGGGCTCCCGTCCCTAATATGTTCTAATAGAACCTGTGATAGATCCATGTTCTCCTCTGCGGAGGGGACCGTAATTTCTGTCCCCACCGCCCACAACAAATTATCTTGTTTCTACGGACTTGGAAGCAAATGACCAGTGACCACTCCGCACTGACCACGCACTTGACACTACGGTTTCTGTGGACGTACAGCAACACTTCAACATCAGCCTAGAGAGTGAGCCGCCGTTTGGCCCAGCGGTAAGGCGTTATAGGCTGGTAAGCAAAGGGGCCTCGGGTTCGACTGATTCCGCTTCGGCTCTCCTTTCTCTTCAACAAGGTTGTGGTTTGTGGGCACTGTGCTGTGACTTTGTCCCTCAGAATCAATGAAACATTGAACTGACTCTCATCGCCGCCCATCATCATGCAGGAGTCATTCTGGTGATGACAGTGTAGCGACAGGTATATAGTCTCCCCCCCCCCCCCCCCACCACCATTCTGGTGTTGACAGCGTAGCGATAGGTATAGTCTCCCTCTCCTCCCCCCCCCCCCCCCCCTCCAACCCTTGTGGTTTCTGTGGCCGTTACAGAGTTCAGGAGCTGTGTGAAAGTCGAGGTGGCCGTCCTGGGCTGTCCGTCCTAACGAGCCTTACGGTTTCCGTGGACGTAAAGCAATACTGAACCATGCTCACGCACTGGTCTCAGCTTGTCCCTAGTATGTCAACCGACATCCGAGGACATTAAGCACCAGAACAGCAGCGGCCGTTACGCACCGTGTTTAGAACCTAGAGCTATCAAAGGTTGGCTGTGTGATCAGCCGGAAGGTGTCAGAGCCAAGGAGCTGTGTGAAAGTCGAGGTGGCTGTCTGAACACTAAGGAACAAGCGACAGTTTTCAGAGGCCTACGACGTGGCCAGTAATATCGGCAGTGACGGTTGGAGGAAGGAAGGACAGACGTCGTGCAGTTTGCACTGACTGACGGCGTGGTGGCGATGCTGCTGCTGCTGCTGCTGCTGCAGGTGGGCTAGGGTGCCAGCAGCGGCTGCTGTTACAGCATCCTCACGCCTCCGCCCTGACGAGGTGCCAGTGCCAGACCGCTGCCAGGGACGCTGGCCACTACAGAGCGGGCGGAATCAGTATTCTGTAAGCTGTTTACTGTCCGCTCTATGGCTCTCCGCGCTGGCACACACACAGCTGCGGGAGGCGACCCAGCCATGTAAGCGGGTTACAATGTGTGTGATATAATAATGATAGTAATAATAATGTACTGTGATATGATGATGATAATGGTTGTACGCTTCTAGGTGCTGTTTTTTTTCTCCAAACTGGAGCCCGTCGCCGGTTACAAAGCAAAGAGACAACACACTGTCGACAACACACAGCTGGTGCACGTGCACACACACACACACACACACACACACACACACACACACACACACACACACACACACACACACACACACACCACACACAGCATGACACACACCACAAACACGCACACACACACACACACACACACACACACACACACACACACACACACATGCTGGTACACACGCACACACACACACACACACACACACACACACACACACACACACACACACACTGGCACACACACACTGGCACAAACATACGAACGTACGCACGCCCGGACGCACGCACGCACTCCACTCACTCACTCTCTCTCTCTCTCTCTCTCTCTCTCTCTCTCTCACACACACACACACACACACACACACACACACACACACACACACACACACACACACACACACACACACACACACACACACACACACACACACACACACAGAGTCAATACAATAGCTTGAAGATGCGAGATTTCAAAGATGATTTGACAGATGTGTGTTTGCTCTGACACGGCTTCGCAAGGGAGACTGTCCCCAGACAAACGGTGCAGCATAGCACAAAGAGCTGTGTCCAAGCGAGTCATGCGTCCGCACAAAGCGAAGACAACAAAACTTGCCTAGTCATCAGTCTGTGTGCACTATCACGTACACTTAGGTCAAGGAAAGGCGGGGGTGGGGTGGGGGTGGGGGGGGGGGGGGGGGGGGGGGGGGGGGGGGTAGCAGAGTAAGTAAATGTCAGCTCGGCGGAGCTCCATCACAGTGACAAGTGCGTGGTCAGTGCGGAGTGGTCACTGGTCATTTGCTTCCAAGTCCGTAGAAACAAGATAATTTGTTGCGGGCGGTGGGGACAGAAATTACGGTCCCCTCCGCAGAGGAGAACATGGATCTATCACAGGTTCTACTAGAACATAGCTTTTTGTGCTTCGCCTGCTGCCGTCGTTATATTCTGCGTTTTCGGTTTATTATTCAGCCCCCGCCCCCCCTCCTTTTTTTTTCCTTTTTTTTGGGGGGGGGGGGGGGGGGTTACCTCAAACATAAAGCATCGCCTGTTTTGAACTGTCAGTTAGTCAGTTAGTTAATGGATTCTGACGCCGTCCCGTCAACCGCATAGTGTCACCTCAGGACGAATCATGTATCCAAAATGATCTTACACTAGTTCAAAACGCAAGTTACCAAATCACAAGTTTGTCTAATTCACCGTTACAACGTCAGAAAACAGCCATCCATCTGGCCATCAAAGTACGGTAACACATGCCGTAGGCAAGTTACCAAATCACAAGTTTGTCTAACTCACCGTTACAACGTCAGAAAACAGCCACCCATCTGGCCATTAAAGTACAGTAACACGTGCCGTAGGCAAGTTACCTAATCACAAGTTTATCTAATTCACCGTTACAACGTCAGAAAACAGCCATCCATCTGGCCATCAAAGTACGGTAACACATATTCCGTAGGCACTGACCACGGGAACCTGCTTATAAACTGCTTGTAACTACGAGCAGGATGACCTATTTTACTCCGCGGGCCCATGCGGTAAACTGCGTCAGCCAAGACTAACGAATTTTGAAGAAAGAAAAAAAGAAAAAAAGAAAAAAAGTAGGGAGAGGATTTGTATTTGTATTTTTTATTATTATTAAGGTGCATAGACCAGGAAAACAGAACTAAGACAAGACAGAAATACCTGACAGTGGGCGAAGCATATGTGGCTATATTCTGACCTATTCCAGCCTTTAAGAGGAGAACATCTGTCAGCCTCGGGGTCTCAACAGAAGGAACCTTAATGTCTGCGTCCGCAGGACCCAATGCCAGTCCTCAGCTGCGAATCCGTCGTTCGCTTAGAGAGAGACAGACCTGTGTTTCAGCCTGAAGCAACCGTCGTCAGTCATTCGGCTGATTAAATACTGAGCAACCAATTAAGTACGAAGAATGCAACGTCCTGATGCCCTGTCTAAATTGAGCTCTAGGCGCGTACATTTTATACCCTAGATAACAAAAATAATAACTTTTTAAACGACATCAAAACATACGAAATTAATATACACAATTTGTGATCAACCCTCCCCCCCCCCCCCCCCCCCCCCCCCCCACACAGAGAGAGAGAGAGAGAGAGAGAGAGAGAGAGAGAGAGAGAGAAGAGAAAAGAGAGAGACAAACAGACAGACAGACAGACAACAGACAGACAGACAGAGAGTGTGTGTGTGGTGTGCGTGCGTATATGCTGAGTGCGTGTGCGTTTGTGTGCTGTGCGTGCGTATGTGGTGGTGCGTGGTTGTGTGTGTGTGTGTGTGTGTGGTGGTGGTGTGCGTGTGTGTGTGTGTGGTGGTGTGTGTTGTGTGTGCGTGTGTGTGCGTGTGTGTGTGTTGTGTGTGTGTGCGTGGTGTGTGTGTGTGTGTGTTGTGTGTGTGCGTGCGTGCGTGCGTGTGCGTGCGTGTGTGTGCGTGCGTGCGTGTGCGTGCGTGTGCGTGTGTGTGCGTATGTGCGTATGTGCGTGCGTGCGTGCGTGTGCGTGCGTGCGTGCGTGCGTGCGCGTGCGTGCGTGCGTGCGTGCGTGCGCTGGCGTGCGTGCGTGGTGTGTGTGTGTGTGTTACGAGTAAGAGACACAGACGACAGATGAGCCTCGAGCTGTGTGACTTGAAGGAAGGAAGACAACGTTCCAGCATGTCGCATAGAGAAGGGATGATTGTGCCGGACGGAGGGACCAACGAACTAGAAGGGGGGGGGGGGGGGGGCCTGGGCGGAAACGGAAATCAGCCTGGCGGGTCACCCCCGCACCACCCCCCCCCCCCCCCCCAAGCCCTGGGCCAGCGGGGCGGGTTAAGGACCTGACGGATCTCAGCCTGGTTATGTCCTGCTGAGTCGGGTAGGGCCGACCGACCCAGCAAACTGAATACAGCCTGATCCAATCACACGATGGGTTCAGGCGGACGCTGTTTGTCAGAACAAAACACGCGAATTTCCGGGTTAATCCCCGTTATCAATCTACAAAACGACACTTAAAACAACACTTAAACGGTGAAAAACGACGGGAAAATAATAAGAGGGAGAGTTAAGCCACTTATCTCTTTTTGTAGCTTGATAAAGGGGATTGCCCCGAAAATTCGCATGTTGTTTTGTCCTTATAAATAGCGTTCTTTTCAACCGTTTATGTTTGTTTGGATCTTTGTTTTAGAACGTTAGCAGTCGTTCTTGTTTCAGATTTGTGTATACAGCCAGGAAAGCGTCACGTCCCTTCCTCATTCCCTCCCCAGAGACAGAGAGAGGGGGGTGGGGGTGGGGTGGGTGGTGGGGGGGGGAGACATTCTATGAAATAATGTGCTTGAGGGATGGCTGAAGTATTTCGACTTGAGAGAGGGGGTGGGGGGCGGGGAGGGGGGTGAGAGAGAAGGGGGGGGGGGAGAACTAAGAACTCAGAACTTTATTACACGAGAGAGAGAGAGAGAGAGAGAGAGAGAGAGAGAGAGAGAGAGAGAGAGAGAGAGGAGAGAGAGAGAGAGAGAGAGAGACAGACAGACAGACAGACAGACAGACAGAGACAGAGAGACAGAGAGACAGAAAGACAGACATACAGACAGACAGAGAGAGAGAGCCCTCACCCCAAGAAAAGAAGGACAGAAAAGAACAAGCCTCTGTACAGCTGTGAGGTTCTAGACGTCAGCTCCGTACACTGTTTCATTCACACACAAAAGAAAGCTTTCCAACCCGCTGCCTGTAACTCTAACAGACAGTTGTCAACTCCTCGCCTGTTGGAGAAACCCTCGTAATACTACGCCGTTGCCGACCCACCTGCAACCGCCTTTAAACAGCATACGGCCCAAACTCCAAGCACTGGTTTACGACATCCTTCCTTTGGAGGAAGGTGCCAGAAAGCGGTGCTCGGTGTGTATACGGCCATCACACAGGAGTGGGTATACGGCCATCACACAGGTATGGTCTATTTTATCAGGCCTGATAAAATAGACCAACCCACTCTGACAGTAGAGTCAGCTTCGTTAAAATACAGCCGCTGGGTGGCTGGAGATGCGTTTCTCGTGCTTTTTTGATTGACAGAGTGTAGTGGTCCATTTGAGTGAATCAACACAGAAGGGAGCTAATTCACGTTCGAAAGCCGTCACACAAACACGGCAATAAAGACCCGAGTCGCCCACAGTAGTGACATTCACCTGGCATGCGAGTAAATACCAGGCATATCAACTCCACATAATTTGAGTCAGTTGTCTGTTACAGACTTTCTGCTATTTGAGCACCAAGGAACGGACAGTTTCCGGAGGCCTACGGCGTGACCAGTTACGGCAGCGGTTGGAGGGAGGATGCCGTAAACCAGTGCTTGTAGCTTGGTACACAACAGCGCGAGAAAGACCACGGACACACTCCGAGCGTCGCTTTCCGGCACCCTCCTCCAAACTCTGCCAGATTTAGTTACGCCACTGAAGGGGTATTCTTTATCTCCGCGCAGCTGTCCAGCGACGCGGTCAGCGCCTCCGAAAGGTTCCGGTACTAATATGACTGTGGAAGCAACCTGGCGCCAAAGCACGCACGTATACATGAGACGCATCCACCCCGGGTAAAAGAAAAGAGTTCCGTCTCGATTCAAACGACTGTGGTTTTATTTGTGCTGGTGTAAACTTTGTTGGCGGCTGTAAATGAGACGCTCTGTTTTATTTGAGTTGTTTGTAACAAACTTACTACTGTTTGAGCACCAACAAAAACTGCTCGTTAGCTGACAGTTTTCTGGACCCTATGGCGTAACGAAATACGGCAGTGGTTGAAGGAAGGATGTCTTAAAACCAGTGCTTGGAGTTTGTCTCCGAGCATCACTTTTCGGCACATTCCTCCAAACTCTGGCAGGATTGGTTACGCCACTGAAGGTCCACGGACGCGGTCAGCTCCCTCAGAAATGTGTGAGTACTAATAATAATGTGGGAGCCACACAGCGTCGAAGTATGCACGTAAACATGTGACGCGTCCGCCGCGTGGGGAAAAAAAAGAAGGAAAGGGTTCCGTCTCGATGATGATGATGACGGAGAGCTTCACGTCCGGATGTCGGTTGAAATATTAGGGACAAATTGTGACCAATGCCTAAGCATGGTTCAATGCTGCAGAAACCATAACGCTCATTAGGATGGGGAGCCCGGGACGGCCACCTCGACTTTCACACAGCTCCTGAACTCTGATTCCGTCTCGAGTCAAACCTTTTGGTTTTAAATATGCCGGCGTAAGCAACGTGGGCGGTTATGAAAGAAAGTGCCTGATATCATTTGGATTGTCTGTTACTGACAAACTTACTGCCATTCGAGCACCAACGAAAACAGTCCGTTAGCTGACAGTTTTAGAAGACCTATGGCGTAATCAATTATGACAATGGTTGGGAAAAGGATGTCGTAAACCAGTGCTGTTTTGCGAGGCCTACGCCGTAATCAATTATGGCAGTGGTTGGAGAAAGGATGTCGTAAACCAGTGCTGTTTCTCGAGACCTACGGCGTAATGCATTATGGCAGTGGTTGGAGGAAGATGTCGTAAACCAGTGCCTGGGGTTTGGCGACACATCAGCACGACACAGACTAGACCGGGGACAGGGAGGATGTCGTAAACCAGTGCTGTTTTTCGAGACCTACGGCGTAATACATTATGGCAGTGGTTGGAGGAAGATGTCGTAAACCAGTGCTTGGGTGGGGTCTGGCAACACAGTAGCGGGCAGGAGGAGTCGTAAACCAGTCTTGTTTCGAGACCTACGGCGTAATACATTATGGCAGTGGTTGGAGGAAGATGTCGTAAACCAGTGCCTGGGGTTTGGCGACACATCAGCACGACTACAGACTAGACCGGGGACAGGAGGATGTCGAAACCAGTGCTGTTGGGGCTGGCTAATCAATTATGCAGTTAGCGGACGGTTGCAACCAGTGCTGTTTCGAGACTATGGCGTAATCAATTATGGCAGTGGTTGGAGGAAGATGTCGTAAACCAGTGCTTGGGGTCTGGCGACACATCAGCACTACACTACAGACTAGACCGGGGACAGAGAGGATGTCGCAAACCAGTGCTGTTCTATCGAGAGCTACGGCGTAATCAATTATGGCAGTGGTTGGCGGAGGTGTCGTAAACCAGTGCTGGTTTGCGAGACATAGGCCTAATCAATAGCAGTGGTGGAGGAGATGTCGTAAACCAGTGCTGGGTTCTGCGACACATCAGCACGTAATCAGATATACGGGGACAGGACGGATGTCGCAAACCAGTGCTGTTTTTCGAGACCTACGGCGTAATCAATTATGGCAGTGGTTGGAGGAAGATGTCGTAAACCAGTGCTTGGGGTCTGGCAACACATCAGCACTACACTACAGACTAGACCGGGGACAGAGAGGATGTCGCAAACCAGTGCTGTTCATCGAGAGCTATGGCGTAATCAATTATAGCAGTGGTTGGCGGACGGTTGTCACAAACCAGTGCTGTTTTTCGAGACATATGGCGTAATCAATTATGGCAGTGGTAGGAGGAAGATGTCGTACACCAGTGCTTGGGGTCTGGCGACACATCAGCACGAGACAGACCAGACCGGGGACAGGGCGGCGGCGAGGGGAGGCACGCGAACGGCGCCGAACAAAAGGCATGGAACCTCCGCTACAGTAATGACGTCTCGCCTCTTTCCTTCCTTCCTGCCCGCCTGAGCCAGTATAGCTGTACCACCACCACCACCACCACCACCACCACCCCACCCAGCCAGCCATCCCGCGGCCCAATTGTCATCGCTCCCTTGTTAAAGGGTCGGTCTGATTGGTGGCTCCATTCCCCAAAAGCTGGGCCCCGTACGAAACGGCCGCTACTACTGCCGCGACTACAGACCCTCCTCCTCCGCCGCCAGGATTAGCTACTGGAACCACCGGCCTCCCCTCCTCCTCCTATCCGCCGCCGTAGCGAAAGACTTTCTCCAGCAGGGCTGGAACATCTTTGGCCGTGATAGTTTAGCCTATAGATACGTACGCGGCGGCGGCGGGTCAAAGAGAGGGTGGACGTACTGTAGCTAGCTGCACGTGCAGTCAAAACAATAGCGTGCCTGTCTCTCTCTCTGTCTCTCTCTCGTGCAGCCAAACCAAAATAGCGTCTCTCTCGTGCAGTCAAACCAAAACAGCGTCCCTCTCTCTCTCTCGTGCAGTCAAACCAAAATAGCGTCTCTCTCGTGCAGTCAAACCAAAACAGCGTCCCTCTCTCTCTCTCTCGTGTAGTCAAACCAAAATACCGTCTCTCTCTCTCCCCCTCTCGTGCAGTCAATCCAGAATAGCGTCTCTCTCTCTCTCTCTCTCTCTCTCTCTCTCTCTCTCTCTCTCTCTCTCTCGTGCAGTCAATCCAAAATAGCGTCTCTCTCTCTCTCTCTCTCTCTCTCTCTCTCTCTCTCTCTCTCTCTCTCTCTCTCTCTCTCTCGTGCAATCAATCCAGAATAGCGTCTCTCTCTCTCTCTCTCTCCTCTCTCTCTCTCTCTCTCTCTCTCTCGTCAGTCAAACAATAGCGTCTTCTCTCTCTCTCTCTCTCTCTCTCTCTCTCTCTCTCTCTCTCTCTCTCTCTCTCTCTCTCTCTCTCTCTGTGCGTGCACGCGCCAGTCGCGCTCTCTCCTCGCTAGCGCTGTAGCCGTCACCGCGGATTGTTAGCACAGCCCCCGTGAGCGCGTGGCCTCGTGGCTGAGTGGTGGTTGTCGTAGTGCATCATCAGCCTCAGTGCAGCGTCGACTGAGCTAATAGCGGAGGTGTCGGTGTAGTTGTGCACACACACCCACACACACACATGGTGTTGTTCGATGCTCGCTCGGCTCGGTGATTGACTGAGGTGGCTTTTGGAGGGGAAAGCGAACTTACCATTGTGACAGGTGATCTACATACACACACCCACACACACACCCACACACACACACACTGACACACATACCCTCTCTCTCTCTCTCTCACACACACACACACACACACACACACACACACACACACACACACTGACACATTCACACACACACACACACACACACACACACACACACACACACCTCTCTCCACACTCTCACACACACACACACACACACACCACACACACACACACACACTCTCTCTCTCACACACACTCACACACACACACACACACACACACACACACACACACACACACACACACACACACACACACACTGTGTTGTTGCTCAGATGACTCAGTCATTCACTGACGCTGGGTTTATTTTTTACTTTTGTTTTGAAAAATGTCACCGTTGTCGTAGCTGACCCTCCCGCTAGTACTACCGCGACGTCAGCACTTCACCTACCTCGTCAAACCCACCAGCGCGGCCCCACCACCCCTAGGGAGGGAGGGGACTTGCGTCGCTTCCGTCGAGCAGCGCCCGCTTCGTCCGAGCTGAGTGGCCTTGTGCGGTGCAAGTCTTTTCCAGCGCAGTGTCAGGCAACGTTCAGACCGAACGTGCGTGGGTGTGTCACGGGAGACACGTCTGTGTCGTGTGAAACGGACCTGGCGAAAGCAAAACTTTCCGGGTCTTGTGCTTTTTTGTTTGGGTTCTGTTCATTGTAGCGGCCATTCTTTACGTTGTGCTTGTTCGTACTAGTAGTGACCGACTTTGCGTCGCAGTGCTTATTACGCTATACTAGTGACCGATCTTCCGTCGTGCAGATGGCCACCAACGCACAGTGACCACCAACCTTGTGTCGTGCATATGTTACAGTGACCAACCTTCCGTCGTGGAAATAGTCATCAACTAATAGTGACCGACTTCGCGTCGTTCAAATGTTATGGTGATAGCGACCAACTTTACATCGTGCTTGTAGTGACCAACTCTGCGTCGTGCTGACAGTGACCAACCTTGCGTCGTGCCGACAGTGAACAAATTTGCATCTTGCTGATAGCGACCGACGTTGCGTCGGGATGATAGTGACCAAATCTGCGTCGGGGTGATAGTGACCAACTTACAACGACCAAATTTGCGTCGTGCCGATAGTGACCGACATTGCGTCGGGGTGATAGTGACCAAATTTGCGTCGTGGTGATAGTGACCAACTTACAGTGACCAAATTTGCGTCTTGCTGATAGTGACCAACTTATAGTGACCAAATCTGCGTCGTGCTGATAGTGACCAACCTTTTGCGTCGTCCATACACAGACCACTTTCCACGTGCTGGTATTGCTTAATTTGCACGTGCCGACACTGACCAACTTGCAGCGAGCGTCGTGCGACTGCTGTGCATCATCTCATTCGCTGCACGCAACCCCCTCACCGAGCGCATGCGGCAGCGGCACGGCACTTCCCTTCGCAAGGGACACCGAGCCGCACCTGTCGCCAAACCAGCAGGAAGCGACTGAACCAGCTCCTAGCCACCACCCCACTTCAGTTCAAGGACAGTGCTGCGTGCACGACGTCCGCGTGGAGACAGGCTGTTTACACTGTGGGTACTGGCGAGGAGAGGGTCCAGTACAGGAGACAGACTGTTTACACTGTGGGTACTGGCGAGGAGAGGGACCGGTACAGGAGACGGACTGTTTACACTGTGAACACTGACGAGGACAGGGAGCAGGAGACTGAGTATTTACACTGTGGGCCTTGGCGAGGAGAGCGACCGGTACATGAGACAGGCTGTTTACACTGTGGGTACTGGCGAGGAGTGGGACCAGTGCAGGAGACAGACTGTTTACACTGTGAACACTGACGAGGACAGGGAGCAGGAGACTGAGTATTTACACTGTGAACACTGACGAGGACAGGGAGCAGGAGACTGAGTATTTACACTGTGAACACTGACGAGGACAGGGAGCAGGAGACTGAGTATTTACACTGTGAACACTGACGAGGACAGGGAGCAGGAGACTGAGTATTTACACTGTGGGCCTTGGCGAGGACAGGGACCAGGAGACAGACTGTTTACACTGTGGGCATTGGCGAGGACAGGGACCAGGAGACAGACTGTTTACACTGTGGGCATTGGCGAGGAGAGGGACCAGGAGACTTGGCGAGGAGATGGACCAGTACAGGAGACTGTTTACACTGTGAACATTGGTGAGGAGAGGGACCAGGAGACAGAGTGTTTACACTGTGAGCATTGGCGAGGACAGGGACCAGGAGACAGACTGTTTACACTGTGAGCATTGGCGAGGACAGGGACCAGGAGACAGAGTGTTTACACTGTGGGCATTGGCGAGGAGAGGGACCAGGAGACAGAGTGTTTACACTGTGGGCATTGGCGAGGAGAGGGACCAGGAGACAGAGTGTTTACACTGTGGGCATTGGCGAGGAGAGGGACCAGGAGACAGACTGTTTACACTGTGGGCATTGGCGAGGACAGGGACCAGGAGACAGACTGTTTACACTGTGAGCATTGGCGAGGACAGGGACCAGGAGACGAGAGTGTTTACACTGTGACATTGGCGAGGACAGGGACAGGAGACGAGTGTTTACACTGTGAGAGCATTGAGCGAGGAAGGGACCAGGAGACAGACGTTTACACTGTGAGCATGGCGAGGAGAGGGACCAGTACCGAGACAGACTGTTTACACTGTGAGCATTGGCGAGGAGAGGGACCAGGAGACAGACTGTTTACACTGTGGACATGGCGAGGAGAGGGACCAGTACAGGAGACTGTTTACACTGTGACATTGGCGAGGAGAGGGACCAGGAGACAGACTGTTTACACTGTGACATTGGCGAGGAGAGGGACCAGTACAGGAGACAGGCTGTTTACACTGTGGACATTGGCGAGGAGAGGGACCAGGAGACAGAGTGTTTACACTGTGAGCATTGGCGAGGAGAGGGACCAGTACAGGAGACGGACTGTTTACACCGTGATCAGTAGCGAGGAGAGGGACCAGTACACGAGACAGACGTTTACACCGTGATCAGTGGCGAGGAGAGGGACCAGTACACGAGACAGACGTTTACACCGTGATCAGTGGCGAGGAGAGGGACCAGTACAGAGACAGACGTTTACACGTGATCAGGAGCGAGGAGAGGGACCAGTACGACGAGACAGACGTTACACCGTGATCAGTAGCGAGGAGAGGGACCAGTACACGAGACAGACGTTTACACCGTGATCAGTGGCGAGGAGAGGGACCAGTACACGAGACAGACGTTTACACCGTGATCAGTAGGCGAGTAGAGGGACCAGTACACGAGACAGACGTTTACACCGTGATCAGTGGCGAGGAGAGGGACCAGTACACGAGACAGACGTTTACACCGTGATCAGTGGCGAGGAGAGGACCAGTACACGAGACAGACGTTTACACCGTGATCAGTGGCGAGGAGAGGGACCAGTACACGAGACAGACGTTTACACCGTGATCAGTGGCGAGGAGAGGGACCAGTACACGAGACAGACGTTTACACCGTGATCAGTGGCGAGGAGAGGGACCAGTACACGAGACAGACGTTTACACTGTGATCAGTAGCGAGTAGAGGGCCCACTACAGGAGACTGACTGTTGACACTGTGATCATAGGCGGGAGGGAGGCTGTGTTCGTCGCTGAGATTCTGTTCGCTCTGTACCCAGATCCTGAGAAAGACACGGGACACCAGGGATTGCAGCAGTGCGTCCGCGCCACGCTAGGAACGAGTGTAAGTGGCTGTCAGCTCTTTAATCATTATCATCATCATCATCATCATCGTGGACATTTGTAAAGCGCCTACCCTGCGGCTCAAAGCGCTGAACAAGCATAACACACATAATGTACATGTATCGAGATGGAAAATGCTATCAGCAATTTAACAGAAAGCTAATTTAATTAAACATACCGTTTTGGGCAGGCGAGGGGAACGGGAAGGGGTGTCCGGGGGGACGAGGGGGGGGGGGGGGGGGGGGGGGGGGGGGGGAATATATGGGTAGTTAAGGAAATCGTGTGCATTGTCGTTGGTGGTCTTGTTGTCCACATGTCCACAGAAGGAGCTTTAAACAGGCAGTGGGCAACGTGAAACAGCTACTGAGCACCGGCTCTGTGTGTGTGTGTGTGTGTGTGTGTGTGTGTGTGTGTGTGTGTGTGTGTGTGTGTGTGTGTGTGTGTGTGTGTGTGCGCGTGTGTGTGTGTGTGTGTGTGTGTGTGTGTGTGTGTGTGTGTGTGTGTGTGTGTACGTGCGTGCGTGTGTGTGTGTGCGCGCGCGCACCTGCGTGCGTGCATGCGCGTGCGTGCGTGAGTCTGTGTCACGTATGTGCATGAGTGAGTCTGTGTGCGTGTCACAATTCACTGTAGCTGTTTCGTAACTAATCCAAACTGGACTAGTTCTCTCCTACCTTCATACTAGCACCAATAAAAATACCGACAACAGCAACAACAACAACACATCAAAACCATGGCCATTCAGTGTAGAAGCTCGCATGGCCCATTAAGTAGCCGTAAGTGCCCTGGATCGGGGTACCATGGCACCAACAGGGGTTGCAGGTTTCATCGATCGGGGTACCATGGCACCAACAGGGGTTGCAGGTTTCATCGATCGGGGTACCATGCCACCAACAGGGGTTGCAGGTTTCATCGATCGGGTTACCATGGCACCAACAGGGGTTGCAGGTTTCATCGATCGGGGGTTACCATGGCACCAACAGGGGCTGCAGGTTTCATCGATCGGGGTACCATGCCACCAAAAGGGGTTGCAGGTTTGATGGATCGGGGTACCATGCCGCCAACAGGGGTTTCAGGTTTCATCGATCGGGGTGCCATGCCACCAAAAGGTTTCCGGTTTTATGGATCGGGGTACCATGCCACCAAAAGGGGTTTCAGGTTTCAGTATCGATTTCGATATCGGTTTCAATATCGGTTTCAGCAGTATAAATATATATATATATATATATATATATATATATAATTTACCCGTTATAGCTTCCGGGTGATGGTCTCGGTGATTAGTCCAGAGCTCAGGAGCTGTGTGAAAGTCGAGGTGGCCGTCTTTATAGTCTATGTGGGCGTAAAGCAACACTGAACCTGAACGTGCTTAGTCCTTCGGAGACGAAAACCTCTCGACTGCTTAGGGCTATTGGCGTGCGCACGTTAACGATCCCGCGACAATACTGCTGTGAGAACATAGAGCTGTTGGACTATACTGCTGTGAGAACACACAGCTGTTGCCAGGACTATACAGCTGTGAGAACATAGAGCTATGGGAATATGCAACTATGGGAACATAGAGCTGTTGGACTATACAGCTATGGGAACATAGAGCAGTTGGACTATACAGCTATGGGAACATTGAGCTGTTGAACTATACAGCTATGGGAACACAGAGCTGTTGGACTATACAGCTATGGGAACACAGAGCTGTTGGACTATACATCTGTGGGAACACAGAGCTGTTGGACTATACAGCTATGGGAACACAGAGCTGTTGGACTATACATCTGTGGGAACACAGAACTGTTGCCAGAACTATACAGCTGTGCTAACACTAGATCTATTGAAATATACAACTATGGGAACATAGAGCTGTTGGGTTATACAGCTGTGGGAACACAGAGCTGCTGGACTATATCAGTGCACAATCGAGTTACGTCATAGGTTCCAGAAAACAGTCAGCTAACGAGCAGCTTTTTGTTGGTGCTCAAACAGTAGTCAGAACCCTATGGGAACATAGAGCTGTTGGACTATACAGCTGTGAGAACACAGAGCTGTTGGACTATACTGCTGTGAGAACATAGAGCTGTTGGACTATACAGCTGTGAGAACATAGAGCTGTTGGACTATACTGCTGTGAGAACACAGAGCTGCTGCCAGGACTATACAGCTGTGAGAACATAGAGCTGTTGGACTATACAGCTGTGAGAACATAGAGCTGTTGGACTATACAGCTGTGAGAACATAGAGCTGCTGCCAGGACTATACAGCTGTGAGAATATAGAGCTATGGGACTATACAATTATGGGAACATAGAGCTGTTGGACTATACAGCTATGGGAACATAAAGCTGTTGGACTATACAGCTACGGGACATAGAGCTGTTGGACTATACAGCTGTGGGAACATCGAGCTGTTGCCAGGACTACACAGCTGTGAGAACATAGAGCTGCTGGACTATACAGCTGTGGGAACACAGAGCTGTTGCCAGGACTATACAGCTGTGAGAACATAGAGCTGCTGGACTATACAGCTATGGGAACACAGAGCTGCTGGACTGTACAGCTGTAGCAACGCAGAGCCGACCTCCGACATAACCCTATTCCTACCAGCAGGAAATGTAACAAAAACTGTGCACAATCGATTTCAAGAGTTCGGGTTTCAGGAAGAGTAATGGCGAGGCGGCGGACCGGTGAGGAGTGGGGGGGGGAGGGCGGGGCGGAGGGGGGCGGAGAGGGAAGGGGGGGGGGGGGGGACGGGTTGTAACAGGGGTGGGGGGTGGGGGGGACCAGAGGAGGTGAGGGGTGGGGGGGGGGGGGGGGGTAATACGGAAAAGAAGAAGACGACATCTGTGCCCACCATTCAGACTCCGACCAGATGGATTCCACGCGCTAAATGGCACTCTCTCTCCTTTCCGTCCCTCCGTCCACCGGCGCTCACAGAGCCGGGCTTAGCATCAGAAATGGTCATTTTAACCCCAGACCCGAGACTCTCAGCCGCTGGGCTCAGTGCTCTCAACCCAGCAGACTGGCGACAGGAAGAGGAGAGAGACCGACAGAGACCGCCGACAGAGACCGACCGACAGAGACAGACCGACAGAGACGCACAGCGAGAGCGAGGGCATGACACTTCGCGCACGACAGCCGCCAACGGCTTTAAAGCACGATCGAGCGTGGTCACCCTACGTGAGCCAGGTTTGGCCAAGCGGTAAGGCGTTAGGCTGGCAAGCAGACGGACCTCGGTTCGAATCCGCTTCGGCTCCCCTTTCTCTTCAAAAGTTGGGGTCTGTGCCGTGGACAGTGTCTTGTGGCTTTGTCCCTCACAATTAATGAAACATTAAAACGGCTCTCATCGCTGCCCACCTTAATGCAGGAGTCATTCTGGTGGTGACAGTGTAGCGATAGGTATACAATCGCCCTCTTCCCCCCACCTCCATCTCCCCGTCCCTAATAAGCCTTATGGTTTCTGTGGACGTTAAGCACCATGTTTACTTACTGTCACCATATGGATGGGTAACTGTCACGTGCTAATTAAGACTTTGCGCCCGCCTTGACCTGAGATTTCTCAGGGGTAAGTATATGACTGGGTGTTTTACGCCCAGTCTAACCTGTACGGTTATTTCTCCAGGGTCAAATCCTGTGCAGCCTCTACGAAAAGTCCTTCGGTTGAGGCAACAACCCGAGGTCCCCACGTGTGTATAGCATGCAAAAAGACCACACGCACACGCCTAGCAGAGATCCACACTCCAAGCACTGGTTTATGACATCCATCCTTCAACCACTGCCGTATTCAGTTACGTCATAGGTTCCAGAAAACAGTCAGCCAACGAGCAGTTTTTTTTGTTGGTGCTCAAACTGTAGTCAGGTTGTTAGAAACAACTCAAACGTTTGTATATCAGACGTTTGTTTTATGTTGCATGTTGCTTACGCCGGCTCAAATAAAACCAAAATCATTTGAATCGAGATGGAACTCTTTTTTTTACCCGAGGTGGATGCGTCTCATATTTATGTGCGTGCTTGGGCGCTAGGTTGCTTCCACAGCCTTATCAGTACCCAAATCTTTCGGAGAGCGCTGACCGCGTCGGTGGACAGCTGCGTGGAAGTAAAGAGTGCCCCTTCAGTGGCGTAACCAAATCTGGCAGAGTTTAGAGGAAGGTGCCGGAAAGCGATGCTCGGAGTGTGGCAGAGATCCTGCAGTCCATGACTGCCAGAACCCGGTGGAGTACGGAAACACTGAGATAACCCAGCGTGCGCCGCAAGTGTCAGTTAGCCTTCTGAGTGCTGAAGTTGGACACTACTAGGCGGAAGAAAGGGAGAAAAAGAAGAAGAGACAGGGCCAGTGATCGCGCTAGACAGTTTCAAACCGGTGTGACATCTGTAAGGTGGCGAAAGTCGTTCCAAGACACCGGTCAGATAATCAGTACAGCCGGTGAAATATACGGCCATCCATACAGGTACTGGAGCCGAGCTCAGGAGCTGTGTGAAAGTCGAGTGGCCGTCCTGGACTCCCGTCCCTAATAAGCCTACGGTTTCTGTCGACGTAAAGCAACACTTCAAGAGGTACTGGAGCTCTACTAACAAACCCAGCTTCCTTCCCCGTCTAGACCACACAAACACGCACGCACGCGCACACGCACACACACACACACACACACACACGCTAAACCGAAACACTAGGTTAGAAGAGAAGAGAAGCGGAAGAAAAAAGAAAAAAGAAAAAAAAAGAGACAAGAACTTCGTGGAATCGATTGTAAAACATTCACGGCTAAAAAGACCAGTCCTGGTATTATTATTTTCCTTTTTCTTTTTTTCTTAGGGGGTTATTTTTTAAAATTTTATTTTCCCTACAGGGAGCTCACTCTGTGTGCAACCAAAAAGGGAGACAATGCGGACTGTCTTGACGAAGGGCTGCTGCAGGGGTGAGTGACAGTCCCCCGCAGAGCGGCGCTGCACGACAGGAAGCAATTTGCTGACATCCAATTAAGGACAGGGTATCCTTCCCCCCCCCCCCCCCCCCCCCCCCCCACAACACCACCACCAAATTCCATCCTTCATTCAAGCAGCAAGCACTGAGCTGGGATTTGGAGTCAGGAATTGTCGTTAGGTCCGTGAGCTGGGAAATGAGAGCAAAGAGGCTATTAATAGTAAAGCATCTCTGACATAGGGACAATAGGGACAGGGAATCCCCCCAACCCCCCCCCCCCCCACCCCACCCCTCTACCCCCCTTACCCTACCCCCGACTTCGAAACTGCATCCTTCATTCAGCCAGCAAGCACGGAGCTGGGATTGGGAGTCAGGAATCGTCATTAGCAGAGATGAGGCTTGAAAGCAAAGAGACTATTAATAGTAAAGCATCTCTGACATGCCCCCCCCCCCCACCCCCGCCCCCCGCCGCCAAATCCACCGCAATTATTGACAAATCTCCCCCTCACCACCTCCCCCCAACCCCAATCACTCCATCTTTCATTCAGCCAGCACAACACAAGAGCTGGGATCTGGAATTAGGAGTCGTCATTAGCTGACAAGCTGAGAAGCGAAAGTACAGCGACTATCACAATAAAGCATCGCCGGCGAAAAGTATAAATTGGGTAGACTGAAAGACCGATGACTAGGGGTGAGCTGCAGCAGAGAGATGAGAGAGTAGTATGAGGAGGGAGGCGACAAGCTGAGAAGGAAAGTAAGGAACGACAGAGAAAGAGCGAGGAAAGAGAGAGATGGAGCGAGAGAGAGAAGAGAGGAGAGAGAGAGAGAGAGAGAGAGAGAGAGGAGCGAGAGAGAGAGAGAGAGAAAGAGAGAGAGAGAGAGGTAACAGGGACAGAGAGAGAGAGGGAGGAGAGAGAGAGAGAGAAAGTAGAGAGAGAGAGAGAGGGGGAGAGAGAGAGAGAGAGAAGGAAGAGAGGAGGGGGGGGGGGGGGGGGGGAGGGAGGAAGAGAGAGAAGGAAGAGAGAGACAGAGACAGAGACGGAGAGGCAGAGAGAAGGAACTCAGTGATTCGCTTGCCAGGCCTCTTGACCTGCATGGAATCACCGCTGTGATTAATGTCCATTTGATGCCAAGTGGTCCTGGCCACCCTGTTCTCGCTGCCAAAAGAGCCAGCGATCGTTAACTGCCAGCCGAAGAGCGCGGACGTCTCTTGAAAGGACCAGCTGCCAGGGGGGAGAGGTAACTATCTGTCAGAGGGAGAAGTAACCAGCTGTCAGGGGGAGAAGTAACCAGCTGTCGGGGGAGAAGTAATCATCTGTCAGGGTGAGGAGTAACCAGCTGTCAGGGTGAGGAGTAACCAACTGTCAGGGTGAGAAGTAACCAGCTGCCAGAGGGAGAAGTAATCACCTGTCAGGGTGAGAAGTAACCAGCTGCCAGAGGGAGAAGTAATCACCTGTCAGGGGAGAAGTAACCAGCTGCCAGAGGGAGAAGTAATCACCTGTCAGGGTGAGAAGTAACTAGCTGTCAGGGTGAGGAGTAACTAGCTGTCAGGGTGAGAAGTAACCAGCTGCCAGAGGGAGAAGTAATCACCTGTCAGGGTGAGAAGTAACCAGCTGCCAGAGGGAGAAGTAATCACCTGTCAGGGTGAGAAGTAACTAGCTGTCAGGGTGAGGAGTAACTAGCTGTCAGGGGGAGAAGTAACCAGCTGCCAGAGGGAGAAGTAATTACCTGTCAGGGTGAGAAGTAACCAGCTGCCAGAGGGAGAAGTAATCACCTGTCAGGGTGAGAAGTAACTAGCTGTCAGGGTGAGGAGTAACTAGCTGTCAGGGGGAGAAGTAACCAGCTGTCAGGGGGAGAAGTAACCCGCTGTTGGGGGAAGAAATAACCAGCTGCCAGGGTGAGAAGTAACCAGCTGCCAGAGGGAGAAGTAACCAGCTGTGCGGGGGAGAAGTAACCACATACTTTGGCTTACGCACGCCGGCGTTGGTTGGTTAGTTCGAAAATGGACGAAGCGTAATTTTATCCAAGGGGGAAAGAAGAAGAAGAATGAGAAGAAGCGAATGTCTGCCGGTGACTTTTCGTTTCAGTGTTGCTCTACGTCCACAGAAACCATAAGGCTTATTAGGGAAGGGGGGGGGGGGCCCACTTTCACACAGCTCCTCAGCTCTTTTCTTTAATGTTGCTTTACGTCCACAGAAACCATAAGGCTTATTAGGGAGGGGGGGGGGGGGGGGCCACCTCCACTTTCACACATCTCCTGATCTCTGAGCTCTGCTGGTGAGAGAGAAAGAACGAGCGCTAAAGAACTGAAAGGGAACATGTCTTCACACATACGCACGCACCACTACCACCACCACCACCACCACTACACCACCACAGTGCTGAAGATAAAAGAACAGGTGACGAAGACGTGAAATGTTGTTCAGTGATGGGAAAAGACAGTTAAAGCGTGGCTGGGAGTTGGGGAGAGAGGGGTTAAAAAAAAAATCGGGGAATCAAAGCTGTGATTAAAAAGAAAAGAAAAAAAAGCTATGCTAACAACAGCGGGGGAGAGGTTTAAAGTAAACGGGGGTCGGAGAGGGAGGGGGAGGGGGGGGGGATGGGGGGTGGGGGCGGATGAACCAATAGCGACACCAGCTGCTAAGGTATCGATGTGTATGGAGCACGTGCACACGGCCTGAATACACGACCAGCGCGGCTCGCCACCTCTCTCCTCGCGGTCACGTAAGTAACACTCGCGGCCGCTGAACTGACTGGATCGCGACGACTACTCCCGCTTCGTGACCAGCCTGTTTTGTACAGTGACACATCGCAATGATCCCCCCCGCTTCGTAACCAGCCTGTTTTGTACAGTGACACACCGCAATGACCACTCCCGCTTCGTAACCAGCCTGTTTTGTACGATGACACACCGCAATGACCACTCCCGCTTCGCAACCAGCCTGTTTTGTACAATGACACACCGCAATGACCACTCCCGCTTCGTAACCAGCCTGTTTTGTACAATGAGACACCGCAATGACCACTCCCGCTTCGTAACCAGCCTGTTTTGTACAATGACACATCGCAATGACCACTCCCACTTCGCAACCAGCCTGTTTTGTACAATGACACATCGCAATTACCACTCCCACTTCACAACCAGCTTGCTTTGACAGGGCCCCCCCCCCCCCTCGCCCCCCACCCCCACCTCCACCGTCGACCTCCAAACCCCATCCTTCATTCAACCAGCAAGCACTGAGCTGGGATTTGCAGTCAGGAATCGTCATTAGCAGAGATGAGAAAGTAAAGAGGCTAATAAGTACCTGCTACAACTGTTCAATAACATCACAGTGACTACGCCCACCGCACAACCAGCTTGTTTTGCACAATAACGTCACAATGACTACGCCCACCGCACAACCAGCTTGTTTTGTACAATAACGTCACAATGACTACGCCCACCGCACAACCAGCTTGTTCTTTACAGTAACATCACAATGACTACACTACCGCACAACCAGCTTGTTTCGTACAATAACATCACAATGACTACGCTACCGCACAACCAGCTTGTTTTGTACAATAACGTCACAATGACTACGCCACCGCACAACCAGCTTGTTTTGTACAATAACGTCACAATGACTACGCCCACCGCACAACCAGCTTGTTCTTTACAGTAACATCACAATGACTACACTACCGCACAACCAGCTTGTTTCGTACAGTAACATCACAACGACTACGCTACCGCACAACCAGCTTGTTTCGTACAATAACATCACAACGACTACGCTGCCACACAACCAGCTTGTTTCGTACAATAGCATCACAACGACTACGCCACCGCACAACCAGCTTGTTTGGTACAGTAACGTCACAATGAGTACGCCCACCGCAAAACTAGCTTGTTTTGTACCTAACAGAGCGGTTCCAACTGCCACTCCCTCTTCTCGCTTGAGCAGTCCACACTGGTGGGGGTGTATTTTGTCGTAAGTAAGTAAACATGGTGCTTAACGTCCACATAAACCGTAAGGCTTATTAGGGACGGGGAGAAGGGGGGAAGGGGCTATGGAGATGGGGCAAGAGGGAGACTATTATACCTATCGCTACACTGTCACCACCAGAATGACTCCTGTATTAAGATGGGCAGTGATGAGAGCCATTTTAATCTTTCATTAATTGTGAGGTACAAAGTCACAAGACAGTGTCAACAGACCACCATTTTTGAAGAGAAAGGAGAGCCGAAGCGGATTCGAACAGAGGTCCGTCTGCTTACCAGCCTAACGCCTTACCGCCAGGCCAAACCGACTCACGTCGTCAGCACCTGGCTCCTTTTGCCGCTTGGTCTAGGCTAGCTGCCACTACATCCGAAGTGACGTGCAGGCACCTGCTACAAAACCGGATGTGACGTGTTGTACCTGCTACAAAAACGGGATGTGACGTGTTGTATCTGCTACAAAACCGAATGTGACGTTTTGTTCATATTGCAAAACCGGACGTGAGGTACCGTACACGTACCTGCTACACAACCGGAAACGGACGTACACGGCAATATCGGAAATGACGTTCACGTACCTGGTACAATACCGGAAGTGACGTGTCCGTACCTCCTACAATATCAAAAATGATAAACATGTACTTGCTACAAAATCGGAAATGACATACATGTTCACAATATCGGAAGTGGCGTAGATGTACATGCTACAATATCGGTAGTGGATGAGGTCCACAGCTACACCCACCCGCCCCTCTGTGTCCACGCCCTGTCCTCGTTGTGTGCCAGGGGCTAATGGCAGAGGCTAAGATAGCGGTTATCACGTGCTTGTCCCCGCCCCTGTGCCGGGCAGGAATTACGAGCCCTGAGTGAGAGGACTGATGCCTATCTGTACGATCAGAGAGGGAGTGAACTCCCAGCTCTGGCATCGGTTTTCTTTCACCCCCCCCCCCCCCACCACCACCACTTTTCCGACAGCGTGTGGTGTGTGTGTGTGTGTGTGTGAGAGAGAGAGAGAGAGAGAGAGAGAGAGAGAGAGAGAGAGAGAGAGAGAGAGAGAGAGAGAGAGCGTAATGAGTCGAGACAGAGATTTGATTTAAAAGTGATGCTAAACTGCACAGACACACATCAGGAAAAGAAAGGGAGAGAGAGGGGTGTGTGTGGGGGGGGGGGGGACTGAGAGGGCGTAGCGAAGAGAGTGTAGCGAAGCGAGAGCGAGAGAGAGCCAGAGAGAGAGAGAGAGAGAGAGAGAGAGAGCTCGAACGAAAACTTTAATACTCAAGGATAGCAGCGTTAGGTCCATTTGGACCTATCTAACAGAGAGAGAGAGAGAGAGAGAGAGAGAGAGAGAGAGAGAGAGAGAGAGAGAGCGAGAAGAGAGAGAGCGACGAGAGAGGGGAGAGCGGAGAGAGAGAGAGAGAGGGGAGAGGTAGAAAAAGAGAGGAGAGGAGAGAGAGAGAGAGAGAGAGAGAGAGAGAGAAGAGACAGGAGGAGCGAGAGAGAGAGAGAGAAGAGAGAGAGAGAGAGAGAGAGAGAGAGAGAGAGAGAGAGAGACAGACAGACAGAGGGAGACAGACAGACAGACAGACAGACAGACAGAGAGGGAGACAGACAGACAGAGAGGGAGACGGACAGACAGACCGACTGACAGAGACAGAGTAGCGAAGCGACAGACGTCTAGCGAGAGCGTAGCGAAGCCTGCCCGCTCATTCAAGCCCTGCTACTATACAGTGGGTGAGTGAAGCGAGGGGCAATGCGCGGCGGCCGCCACCACGGCAACCCAGCGGCTCAAAGTAAACGATTGACCGGGGAAGGCGCGCTATGAGAGAGAGGACAGCGACGGCCTGGCTCCCAGCGCTGCACGTGTCTGTGTGTTGTGTTTTGCAGGGCGTCGCTGCCAGCCCAGCTTGTTCAAGACAACTACGGCCTCTGTCGTGCACGTCGCTCAACCGCGCCGCGTCCAAGACGGTTTGCAGACCTGAAGGCATTTGCCCATCGTCAGCCAGCGACGGCAGTGAAGGCATTCTCGCTGTCCATCGTAAACTACCGACGGGAGTCAAGGCACCGTCTACCGTCTACTAGCAACAGCAGCGAAGGCACTGTGAAAGGCCAGCAACAGAAGTGAATGCATTGGCTACTGTCAACCAGTAACGTCGACGAAAGCATTGTCAGTCTGTAACAAATGGATGTGGTGAACGTCTTCAACCAGTTACAGTGACGGAAGCCATGTCCGTCTTCAAACAGTGTTTACACTGGTGAGCACTGCCCATCTTCGCCAGGTTACAGTGGTGAAAGCACTGTCCATCACCAGTTACGTTGGTGAAAGCATTTTTCATGGTCAACAAGTTACAGTGGTGAAAGCACTGCCCATCAATCATTACAGTGGTGAAAGCACTGGCCATCAAGTTACAGTGGTGAAAGCACTGGCCATCAAACACATTACAGTGGTGAAAGCATTGTCCATCAGCACGTTACAGTGGTGAAAGCACTGGTCATGGTCAATATGTTACAGTGGTGAAAGCACTGTCCATCAACACGTTACAGCGGTGAAAGCACTGTCCATCAACACGTTACAGTGGTGGAAGCATTGCCCATCAACACGTTACAGTGGTGAAAGCACTGTCCATCAACATGTTACAGTGGTGAAAGCACTGTCCATCGTCAATCAGTTACAGTGAATGCACTGTCCATCATCAACACGTTATAGTGGTGAAAGCACTGTCCAGCAATACGCTACACTGGTGAAAGCACTGTCCATCATCAACAAGTTACGGCTGTGAGAGCACTGTCCATCAATCAGTTACACTGACACCAGCAATGTCCACCATCAGTCCGTTAAAGTGATGAAAGCACTGTCTATCATGAATCGGCTACAGTGAAAGTACTTCCATCATCAATCGGTAACGGCGGTAACAGCACCGTCCATCACCAGTCATCTGGCGCAACAGTTATTGCAGTAGCAGTAGGCTCAACAGAAAGCACTGCCCATTCTAAACCAGTTACAGCGGCAAAGATCTAGCCCAGAATAGGTCAGACATCAGCCACAGTGGTGACAGCCTAGCCCACCCTCAACCAGTTGCATTGGTGACAGCCTACCCCACCAACAGCAAGTTACGGTGGTGACAGCCTAGCCCACCATCAGTTACAGCGGTGACAGCCCAGCCCACCATCAGTTACAGCGGTGACAGCCTAGCCCACCAACAGCAAGTTACAGTGGTGACAGCCTGGACCACCATCAGTTACAGCGGTGACAGCCTGGACCACCATCAGTTACAGTGGTGACAGCCTGGCCCACCATCAGTTACAGTGGTGACAGCCTGGACCACCATCAGTTACGGTGGTGACAGCCTAGCCCACAACCAGGCCGTCACGGTGGTGACAGCCTAGCCCACCATCGGCCAGTCGCTGTGGTAGCACCGTCGGCCCCCCCCACAGGACAGACACCCCGGCAGTGTTGCCGCATGCAACAACGCCCGATCGCCGGCCACAACGCCCAGGCTATTGAACCGTCCACCGTTCGACACCGACGCCGCGCCCGCTCCCGTCCGGCGGCGCCGCGGAGGCGAAAGGGCAGCGCACTGGGGGGCCTGGCGATCGCGCCACTCACGCCCCGCACGATGCCCCCCGTCTGATTGAAGTCAGGGGGCGGCGAAACACACGAGGTGGCTTCCCGCACTGCCAACGTTCTACGACGCGAGCGGCGCCGGCGCCGGGTGTGAAACAAACAAACAAACAAAACCAACGAAGCGAGGAAGATTGGGCAGCAAAATCGAGTAAGGATCCTCTTTGGTGACAGTGTAAGCGACCGCGAGGGTTGAGTCGGGGAAATAGTGTTACGATCCCCGTGGTCTCAGCGCCTCAGCGCACGCACGCACGCACGCGCGCGCGCGCGCGCGCGCTCTGTCTAGTCTTGTGGTCTTTTTCTGGTTGTGAGTTTATTTTTATCTTTAGGTTTTTGGCCTTTCGTCAGCGGTGCAGCAAACCGACGTACCGTGTCACTGTTGAAAAGGCAGAGAGAAACGTGAGCTGCAATGTTCGGAAGACACGAAGCCGCGCCACCAACCACCACCAACGACACGTCACTAGGGAGTGGCAAGGACGCGTGTGGCACACATTTTTTTTCTTCTCCCCCCCCCCCCCTTTCTTTTTTGCCTCCCATCCTTGTCACCGAAGCATCAAGCTATGAGAAGCAACCTTCTGCGGCGGTGCGCTACAGTCGTCGACCAAAGAGCGGGGGTCGCTGTCTACGGAAGTGTTGATTTCCTGCAACAAACTAACACAGCGAGGCAGCTCGAGTAACTCAAGACACAGGCTTTGTGTGGCATGGGGTGGCGGACCCGCCAGCCCACACACACACAAACACACACACAAACACACACACACAGGCAGACACTTCACTGAAACCTGGTACCGGTGATATCCAGCGCCGTCAGCGGCCGGCGCCACCGCCAGTGATAACCTCCACCTGTCATCGCCGGTGTCCATGGTAACCGGTGCCGCCGTTGTTATCGGTGTCACCGCCTCTGTCACTCGTCCCAACAGCTGCCGGCTGTACGCGGATCTGTCTGTCTTTAAGCCTGTCGCGAGCGGTTAGCTAGCCGTAAGAGCTGTGGATGTATGTGCAGGCCTCGTGTGACGTTGTGCGTGTGATGCGGTGAAGACGAGAGGCAGGCTAGTGTAGCACGTGCCCTGGCTGTCAGTGTCCGGAGCGGCAGACAGAACACAGACACACAAACGAAGATGGCTTGAGGGCCGAAGAACCGAAAGAGGGGCAAGCCCCATCTGTGAAAGAGTTTGAAACTGAATACAGTTGTGGTGAGCGAGTTTGAAACCGAATACAACTGTGGTAAGTGAGTTTGAAACTGAATACAACTGTGGTGAGTGAGCTTGAAACTGAATACAATTGTGGTGAGGGAGTAAGTACAGCACGCCCAGCCAACGAGTACTACAACTGCGGTGCCTACAATTCAAGCGCGACTCTTTTCGTGAATATCGTTCAGTGTTGGAACGGCGATGTAAAGCGAAGACAGGGCGCTTCGTTTCGTTCAGCTGCAAGTTCAAAAAACGCGGAGCGCGGCCAGCAAATAGCACAGGACGCGTGATCGGTGAAAGGCGACGAGGTCGTAAAAGCGTTATTCAAGGCTGACCGACTCAAATCAACCCCTCGCGTCTCGCTGGTGATGACTGCAACTCCGAGCTCATCACGTCGCCGCAACACAGGGGCTTAGTTCTACTTCAGTCTCGAGTGTTTCCTTGGAGATACAGGGGTGAGAAAAACGCCGTGTAAAAAAAAAAAAAAGTGACGTCCTGAAACCTCGTACGCCTACATACCCGTACCTTGGGGATCGTGAGGACCTGCTTACTGCTTGCGTTCGAGCGTTTCCTTGGCGACACAGGGGTGAGAAGAACGCCGTGTAAAAAAAAAAAAAGTGACGTCCTGAAACCTCGCACGCCTACGTACCCGTACCTTGGGGATCGTGAAGACTTGCGTGCGTTCGAGCGTTTCCTTGGAGATACAGGGGTGAGAAGAACGCCGTGTATAAAAAGAAAAAAGAAAAAAAAGTGACGCCCTGAAACCTCTCACGCCTACGTACCCGTACCCTGAGGATCGTGAGGACATGTTTACTGCCTGCGTTCGAGTGTTTCCTTGGAGATACAGGAGTGAGAACGCCGTGTAAAAAAAAAAGTGACGTACTGAAACCTCGCACGCCTACGTACCCTTCCCCTCGTGAGGACCTTACTCCCAACCCCCCCCCCCCCCCCCCCCTCCTCCTCTTCCCTAACACTCAGACACCTTCCCAACTCCAGCCCCACCCTCCATCCACGCCCAACCCCTCCAATCCCCATCCAGCATGACCCTCAACGGCAGCAACGGCAGCGCCACCTCCACCAACGGCGCCGACGGGGAGGAGGCCGGGCCGGTGGTGGTGGAGGCCTACTCCGTGGTGCTGTCGGTGGCGGCGCTGGTGCTGGCGGCGCTGCTCGGCGGCGGCGGCAGCCTGTCGGTGCTGCTGGCCCTCTTTCGCAGCCCGCGGGTCCGCAAGTACAGCTACACCCTCGTGCTCGTCTTCTTCTTCCTCTGCGGCGGGCTGGCGCTGCTGTGGGCGCCCATGGAGCTGGCCCACCTCCTGACCTACCACCACAGCCTCCGCAACCCCACCCTGGACTTCGGCGTGGCCACCTTCGCCGTCTACATCTTCCTCTGCGCGGGGCTGGCCCTGCTCATCGCCGCCTTCTGCGCCGAGAGCGTGCTGCGCTTCGCCGGCTGCTTCGGGCGCGGGGTCCGCCAGGCCTGGCCCGCCTCCGTCTGCGTGGCCATGTTCCTCACCTCCCTGCTCGTCGCCGTCGCCTTCCTCTCCGCCTCCCTCGGCCAGCGCCACCGCGGCAGCTACCTCATCCTGCACCCGGAGTCCGCCGCCTCGCGCCTCTCCGCCCTCGTCGTGCTGCTGCTGATGGTGGGCGTCGGGGTGGCGGGGCTGGGGGTGGCGCGGGTGCTGGCGGGGCGCCGCCGGGGCGAAGCGGTCAAGACGTCCGAGAGCTTCCTGTCGGCGCAGTCGCACGAGTCCGCCGCCAACGCCGTGCCCCACTTCCTCATCAACCGAGCCGACGCCGGGGACGGCGAGGGCGGGTACGGCGCCGGCTCCAGCGACGACGGCGGCGACAAGCGCTCCATCTCCGCCTCCTCCTCCTCCAAGCTGCCGGACATCATCGGGCCGGACATCGTCGAGCCCGGCACGCCCGTCAAGGGCCACAACTCTCCCAGGCTGGGCAACCTGCCTGGCCCCGGGTCGCGGGGCCCGTCGATGCTGGGGGTCAACATGGCTCAGGTAGGTAGGAGTCTGGGGGGTGCGCTGCGCCCGCCTTGTCCGCCATCGTTTTCACTCTTGTTATTTCACGGTTTACTGTCTTTGTTCCCCCAATCACATTCATTCTTTTGCTTTCCTTCTGTTTGGTCTTTGGTTTTGGTTTTGTTGTTGTTGCTTTGGACAGTCGGTTTGCTTTGGACAGTTTCCTCTCTTTGTTCCCCCTACCCTCCATGACTTTTGTTCTCACTTCTGTTATTTTTGTTGCTATGGTAACCGGTGCTTCCTTTTGCTTTCTTTCCGTTATTTTACGGTTTACTGTCTTCGTTCTCCCTACCTCCATCACTTTCAATCTCGCTTTCCTGCCTTTTTGTTGTTGTTGTTGTTGTTGTTGTGGACAGTTTACTGTCTTTGTTCCCCCTGCCCTCCATCATTTTCATTCTTGTTTTCTTTCCGTCAATTAACGGTTTACTGTCTTTGTTCCCCCTGCCTCCATCATTTTCATTCTTGCTTTCTTTCCGTCAATTAACGGTTTACTGTCTTTGTTCCCCCTGCCCTCCATCACTTTCATTCTCACTTTCCTTCTGTTATTTGCTATGGTAACCGGTGCTTCCTTTCCGTTATTTGACTTTTTACTGTCTTTGTTCCCCCTATCCTCCATCATTTTCATTCTTGCTTTGTTTCCGTCAATTAACGGTTTACTGTCTTTGTTCCCCCTACCCTCCATCATTTTCATTCTTGCTTTCTTTCCGTCAATTAACGGTTTACTGTCTTTGTTCCCCCTACCCTCCATCATTTTCATTCTCACTTTCCTTCTGTTATTTGCTATGGTAACCGGTGCTTCCTTTCCGTTATTTGACTTTTTACTGTCTTTGTTCCCCCTATCCTCCATCATTTTCATTCTTGCTTTCTTTCCGTCAATTAACGGTTTACTGTCTTTGTTCCCCCTACCCTCCATCACTTTCACTCTCGCTTTCTTACTTTGTTGTTGTTGTTCTTGTGGACAGTTTACTGTCTTTGTTCCCCCTACCCTCCATGTCTTTTATTCTCACTTTCCTTCTGTTATTTGCTATGGTAAGCGGTGCTTCCTTTTGCTTTCTTTCCATTATTTGACGTTTTACAGTCTTTGTTCCCCCTACCCTCCATCACTTTCCTTTTTGTTTGTCTTCCGTTATCTGACGGTTTACCGTCTTTGTTCTCCCTACCCTCCATCACTTTCATAGTTTTGCTTTCCTTCTGTTATTTGCTAGTTTACTCTCTTTGTCACGCCCCCCACCCACCCCTCCACACACACACACACACACACCACACACCACACACACACACACACACATACCACACACACGCACACAGCTGGCCAACCGTTTGGAGTGACTGAACTATGGCCTGGCACATATTATGTGACTATTGTTGTGAAGCATCACATAGAGTGAAAGGCCAAATGGGCATATCGACTCTAACCCCTCCACCACTTCTCCACCCCACCCCTCTCCTTTCGCTTCCTCCCCCTCTCCTTATCTCCATCTCTGTCTCTCCCTCTCCCTCCACCCCTATCTCTCCCCCCTCCTCACTCCATTCCTCTATCTCTCTCTCTCTTCCTACCTCCCTCTCTACCCTCCCTCCTCTCTTTCCGACCCTCTCCCTTCCTCCCTCACCACACACCTCTCTCCCTTACCCTCCCTCCCTCCTTCCCTCACTCCATTCCTCCCTCCCTCACTCCATCCCTTTTCTCTCTCTCTGTGTGCCTTAAGGTATACTACATTTCAGTATAACCCACACAACTGGCTGGGTTTAAACGCTCTGTCTGGCTCTGTCTGTCCGTCTATCTGTTTTTCTCTCTTTCTCTGTGTGTGTGTGTGTGTGTGTGTGTGTGTGTGTGTGTGTGTGTGTGTGTGTGTCTCTCTCTCTCTCTCTCTCTCTCTCTCTCTCTCTCTCTCTCTCTCTCTCTCTCCCCATCCATACTCTGCCCCCCCTCTTTCTTTCTTCGCACCGCGTGTATTACTTAACCCCCTCCCTCCCCTCTCTACCCCCCACCATCACCCCACCATCACCCTCCCCCCGCACCCCCCCCCCCCCCCCCCCCCCAAAAAAAAAAATCCTCCTCTTGTGAGCAGTAAACGCTGACGATGTGTTGTTCCGCCTTGGTCAGGTGCTGGGCCGCCGGCGCCACACCATCTGCCAGATCGGCGACTCCAGCACGCCGCCCGACCCCATCAGCAAGGCCAAGCAGTACAACTACGTCCGCAAGTTCTCCGTCGACATCTCCGCCCTGCAGGCGCAGCTGGAGAACCCCAAGCTCTTCAAGGACACGGCGCCCTTCCAGTCCGACCAGGACCTCCGCCAGCGCCAGCAGCAGCAGCAGAACAAGCCCAAGCTGCCGGAGGTTCGAGCCCCGTTCCTGCCTCTGCCCAGCCTGGGTCCGAGGCTAGACGGAGGAGGAGGAGGAGGAGGAGGAGGAGGAGGGGGAGGAGGAGGGGTAGGAGGAGGGGGAGGAGGAGGAGGGGACGCAGGGGGACTGAAGCTGTGCCTCCCTGCCCGCCCCCCTGTCATCACCGTGTCGGAGGAGGTGAAGGAGGACGTGGAGGGAGAGATCATGGAGGAGGAGGAGGAAGAGGAGGAGGAGGTGGAGGAGGGGGAAGGGGGGAAGAAGGTGGAGGAGGAGAGAGACAAGGGGCTGAACTGTACCACCGTGAGGACAGAGTACACCCCCATCGTGGACAAAGCCGAGCTGACCAGCATTCCAAGGTTGCCGGTCACGTGCCCCGTGGACGAGGAGGAGGAGGAGGAAGAGGAGGAAGAGGAGGAGGAGGAGGAAGGGGTGGGCCACCGCTGCCCGGAGGAAGACGCCAGCTTCAAAAGCGTCAGCAACGACAACCGCCTGGCCGCGGAGGACTGCGACCAGGACTTCGTCAAAATGACCCTGCTCATGACCTTGACATTCTTCCTCTGCACCGTCCCCTTGTTCCTGATCGAGGCCATGAAGGGCAGCGTCAACGCGCACACCTACGTCAACATCAGCACCTGCACGCGCGCCCTGTCCAGCATCCAGACCATCATCTACCCGCACATCGTCATCTGCATGGACAGGGTGGTCAACAAGGCCGTCAAACGGCTGAAGGCCCAGCTCAGCCAGGCCTGTGCCTTGCGGGACGCGGACTGTGTGGAGATGCAGCCGGAGCAAGGCAGCTCCAGCACCAGCCAAATGTGACGCGCGAGTGCCTGTGTTGTGTATACGCTCGGGAAGTAGGAAGGAAGTCGACGCTGGCCTCATGTGCAGAGAGGAGTGTTTGCCTCGTGTGGAGAGAGAGAGAGAGAGAGAGAGAGAGAGAGAGAGAGAGAGAGAGAGAGAGAGAGAGAGAGAGAGAGAGAGCAGGCTTCTCCTGCATCGGCCAAATGTAAACGTTTGGGAGTCGGAAGGCAGTCTGAGTTTGCCTCGTGTGCGCAGAGAGAGAGAGAGAGAGAGAGAGAGAGAGAGAGAGAGAGAGAGAGAGAGAGAGAGAGGGGTTTCAAGGTTTCAAGGAGAGCAAGGCCTCTCTAGCACCAGCGAGATGTGACGCGCATGTGTCTCTCTACGCTCTTGGGAGTAGGAAGGAAGTCGACGTTTGCCTCGTGTGCGTCGTCTGAGCAAAGGAACTGTACAGCACCGGTGTGCCGTGTGGCGGGACGTCACTGTGTGCATCACGTGCTGAGACCTAACTTCAGATCGAGGCATCTCCGGCGTCAGTCCGATGTTACGTGTGCCTGTGTGCCATGACGTCACTGTTTACATCATGTGCAGATTGACGTGTCGTCAGAGACAGTCATCGCTGGCACAAGTTCAGTGTGACGACTGTATGTGTGTCGTGACGTCATTGTCTCCGTAATATGCAGAGACGTACCACCAAAGTATCTCTCGTGTGTCTGTGCGCCATGACGTCACTCTTTGCGTCATATGCAGACTTGTCAGACCAAAGCATCTCCAGCTTCTGTCCAATGTGACGTGTGTCTGTGACATGACGTCACTATCTGCGTCATGTGTAGAGACGAATCGTCAGATCAAAGCATCTACAGCTTTTGTCCAATGTCGCATGTGTCTGTGACATGACGTCACTATTTGCGTCATGTGCAGACGAATCGTCAGACCAAAGCATCCCCAGCTTCTGTCCAGTGAGACATGTGCTTGTGTGCCATGACGTCATTGTTTGCGTCATGTGCAGAGACGAATCGTCAGACCAAAAGCATCCCCAGCTTCGGTCCAGTGAGACATGAGTTTGTGAGCCATGACGTCATTGTTTGCGTCATGTGCAGAGACGAACCGTCAGACCAAACATCCCTAGCTTTTTGACCAGTGCGTCGTGTGTTCGCCTTTTCCGTGAGCAAATCACACCGCATCTTGCATCACAAGAGCCACACAGTCGGCTATACACAAAAGGGTGTCTCACTCAAACTTGACCACTGTTTGCACTATATATATATATATATATATATATATATATATATATATATATATATATATATATATATATATATGCAGAGCCCTTCCGCAACCACGCCTCCACGAAGACGTCAGGTGATAAAAAAATAAAATAAAATAAAACTCCCCGCGCGTTTTGATGTACCAAGGAATCTCACTGTGTTCCCTCGCAAGAAACCAATCCTACAGCAACAAAAGTTATTTTAAAAAAAATGTTGTTTTAACCGAGTAAGTTGGAGCATGAATAAGACGTGGCGCGAAAAACTGATCCGTGTTTTACCCAGTCACATCGCTGATACAAGTAACAAATAAAAATAAAGAGAGAGCGAGAGAGAGAGAGAGAGAGAGAGGGGGGGGGGGGGGGGGAGGGGGGGAGGAAGAGAGAGAGAGATCAGAACTTTATTACTGGGATTTTAGGCAATAGCCTACCCTTACAATGTGTCTTTGCTACGCTACGCAGACATACACATACAGGTTATTTATGATACTTTCAAAACTCACACAATATTACAAAACAGTAGCAACATCAACAACAGCAATACAAATGACAGTAAGCACCACTAGATTACTGACACAGGCAATATAACCTGACAGCGACATAATATTCAGACTGGTGTGGGCGTGCGTGCGTGAGCGAGAGAGAGAGAGAGAGAGAGGGAGAGAGAGAGAGAGAGAGAGAGACAGAGACAGAGACAGAGAGACAGAGAGAGACAGAGAGAGACAGAGAGAGAGACAGATACAGAGACACAGAGAGACACAGAGAGATCTAAATGACAGCCAATTAATTGGCAGTCTGCATCGCAACCGAAACGAAATATTTGCTGCGTAATATCAGAACGGAAACGAAATATTTGCTGCGCAATCTGCAGTTACGCCGAATAAAAGTTACATTTACGAGAAAAACAGACAGGCAGAACACGAACTGACAATCTTGCTCGCTGGGTTTATTGACCCAAAGTGTAACGAATTACTGGACGAGTCGCACGCGTCAAATGAACCCTTTGTTACCGTCTGAAATTTTTCAGCCAAATGGGAGAGACTTTCCTGAATGCGTCGCGCATGCCGAAATAATATCTATGGCTTCATTGCCTAATACCAACGTGAAGGCACACAGCGCACGTGCGATCGAGATAGAATAATGTGAATACGTCGCACGTGCGGAAATAATACATCCGCGCATGACCTAATTCTGGACGTACGTGCAAACGGTATGATTACAACGACAGGTGTGCAGTGACTGCGTTCCGTTGCTTTTACTTGATCGTGCCATCGCGTGAGAGTAAAGCAAAGGTATTGTCTCTGTTATTTTACTAGACAAGGTTTAAGCAGAACTTCGTTTTTTAAAGAAGCCCGCTTTTTCCTAACACGGTTTCAGCAGAATTTTATCAGATGAATTTCTGCTGAAACCTTGTCCGGTAAAAAGCAGGCTTCTTTAATGATGAATTTCTGCTGAAACTTTGTTAGGTAAAAGCAGGTTTCTTTAATGATGAATTTCTGCTGAAACTTTGTTAGGTAAAAAGCAGGCTTCTTTAATGATGAATTTCAGCTGAAACCTCGTTAGGTAAAAGTAGGCTTCTTTAATGATGAATTTCTGCTGAAACTTTGTCTGGTAAACGCAGGCTTTTTTTCTTCCTTTTTTCCTTTTTTCTTTTTCTTTTTATGATAAAGAAACCTGCTTTTATCAGTAAAGGTTCAAACAGAACTTTAGCTTCAAAGAATCCTGCTTTTAAAAAGACTAAAAGGGCCCCTTTTAACAGACAAGGCTTCCGCAGAACTTCATCTTATGAAGAATCCTGCTCATGTTTTACCAAACAATATTTCAGCAGAACTTCATCTTATCAAGAAGCCTGTTTTTACCAGACACGGTTTCAACAGAAATCCATCTTATAAAGAAGCCCACTGTTACCAGACAAAGTTTCAGCAGAACTTCATTTTATAAAAAAAAAAAAAGCCTGTTTTTTACCAGACACGGTTTCAGCAGAAATTCATCTTATAAAGAAGCCCACTGTTGCCAGACAAGGTTCCAGCAGAAACGACATCTTATCAAGAAGCCTGTTTTTAACAGACACGGTTTCAGCAGAAATTCATCTTGTAAAGAAGCCCACTGTTAC
>JABMCL010000745.1:427500-435000 GCA_018857735.1 Alviniconcha marisindica
CCCCCCCCCCCCCAACCCTGCCGGAACACTAGCCCCGTCCCTCCAGAGAACACGACTGCACCCCCCCCCCCCCCCCCCCCCCCCCCCCCCCACACACACACACACACACTCTGCCAGACAACACACTCAAAACACCCGTCCCCTTCGGAGAACAGTCTGCGCCCCCCTCCCCCTCCACCCCCACCTCTGCCGAGAACACACTAGCACACTCCAGAGAACAGACTCACCCCCCCCCCCCATCCACCACCACCAGTCCCCTTTGCTGACAACACACTAGCATCCACCCCCCGCCGAGAACAGACTACCACCAAACCCGAACAACAACAACAACAACAAAACTAACTAAACTAAACCAGCTTGGTCAGCTGTTGCACAAGACGCGTGACCTTCTTGGAGGCGATGGCCGGGAGTGGTTGGTTTGGGGGGGGGGGGGGGGGGGGTGAGGTAGAGAGGAGAGGAGGGGGGTTAGGGTGGGAGGGACCTGTCAATTAGACCCAGAAGGCATTCCATCACGATCCGACCCATCACTACGGTCTGCAAACTGAACGATCCGTCAACGAACTGCGCCTCGGCCGCCAGCACTATTAGCTAGCAGTTCTACAGCCAGTCTGGCTGTGAGACAGCGCCACCCCAACCAGTCTGGCTGTGAGACAGCGCCACCCCAACTAGTCTGGCTGTGAGACAGCGCCACCCCAACCAGTCTGGCTGTGAGACAGCGCCACCCCAACCAGTCTAGCTGTGAGACAGCGCCAACCCCAACCAGTCTGGCTGTGAGACAGCGCCACCCCAACCAGTCTGGCTGTGAGACAGCGCCACCCCAACCAGTCTGGCTGTGAGACAGCGCCACCCCAACCAGTCTGGCTGTGAGACAGCGCCAACCCCAACCAGTCTGGCTGTGAGACAGCGCCACCCCAACCAGTCTGGCTGTGAGACAGCGCCAACCCCAACCAGTCTGGCTGTGAGACAGCGCCACCCCAACCAGTCTGGCTGTGAGACAGCGCCACCCCAACCAGTCTGGCTGTGAGACAGCGCCACCCCAACCAGTCTGGCTGTGAGACAGCGCCAACCCCAACCAGTCTGGCTGGCGCCACAAACAGGATCGTCTCCACTCTATCAGACTCTGCCGTCCTTCACCCGGCCACTACGCGGTCGGTCTTCTTTTTTTTTCCCCGTCTTCTTCTTCTTGTTTTATTTAAACGTTTCTTCTTCTTCTGTTTTTCTTCTTCTTCCTCTTTTTTTATTTTATTTTATTTTATTTTATTTTATTTTATTTTATTTGTGTGTGTGTGTGTGTGTGTGTGTGTGTGTGTGTTGTGGTGTGGTGTGTGTGTGTGTGTGTGTGTGTGTGTGTGTGTGTGTGTGTGGAGAGAGAGAGAGAGAGAGAGAGAGAGAGAGAAGAGAGAGAAGAGAAGAGAGAAGGAGAGAGACGAGAGAGAGAGAGAAACGCTGTGTGTGTGTGTGTGTGTGTGTGTGTGTGTGTGTGTGTGGTGTGTGTGTGTGTGTGTGTGTGTGTGTGTGTGTGTGACAGACGGCTCCGTGTGTGTGTGTGTGTGTGTGTGAGAGGCTGAGAGGGAGACTATACCTAGCGCTACACTGTTACCCCCAGGATAGCTCTGTGTGTGTGTGTGTGTGTGTGTGTGTGTGTGTGTGTGTGCGTGCGTGCGTGCGTGCGTGCATGCGCGTGCGTGTGTTTGTGTGTGTGATTCCTTTTTCTGTTATCATTATTTGTAACTCTGTACATATGTCTACATTTAATTACTATGTATAGTTGCATTTTTGGGAAGGGGTGGGTGGGTGGGTAGGGGCTGTCTGTACTTTATTGGTATAATGTCCTTCGGTACTTTGTAGCTTGTGAGAGTTTACGTGTACGCAGTGTGTGTATTTGGCGCTGTGAACACGCAAGGTTTTGTGAGGAAGTTTTTTATGCGATATATATATATATATAAACTTTCATTCATTCATTCAATTATTTCTGCATTAAGATGGGTAGCGGTGAGAGCTATTTCAATGTTCCATTAATAATGAGGGGCATGTCACAAAGACATTCCACAAGCCACAGCCTTTTCGTGGAGAACGGAGAGCCAAAGTATAATCGAACCGCGGCCCTTCACCTCGCAAAACCCAACGCCTTACCGCTAAGCCGAACCGGCTCACGTACCAATCCATTCACCCCCCACCCCCCGCCCCCCTTTATAAACGAATCCCTCGAGAAAAACTGCAGTCACCATAATTTATCTACGTTAAAGTTAAAGGGGACACCAAGCAAAGAGTAAGACGTATCCTGGATGAGCCGCTTTGGCCCTGCGGTATGGCGTCACGCTGGTAAACTGATGACGTTGGACGACTGTGTTGGTATAACACCCCCACCCCACCCCAACCCACCCTGCCCCCCCAACAAAGAAATAAAGAAGAAACGAGAAGAACACACACACACACACACAGACAGAGCTGTGTGAAAGTGGAGGTGGTCGTCCTGGGCTCACCGTCCCTAACAGTCCCTACGCTGTGTGTGGACGTAAAGCAACACTGGACTTGCGCAAAGTTATTCATCAGAGCTCAGGAGCTGTGTGAACGTGGAGGTGGCCGTCCTGCGGTCACCGTCCCTAACATTCCTTAAGGTCTATGTGGACGTAGAGCAACACTGAACTTGAACAAAGTTGATTCTGAACATTGTTTTACTTCATCTCCTTGTCTGTCTTGTTTACTTCCTTCTTCTTTTGTTATTATGTCTCTTCTTACACCCGACGAAGACTCTCCGTTAAAAGCGCTTGTGTTTAATTCTTTCTTGTGTGTCGTCGTATACGTGAGTACATTTCTCTAGAGCTGTTCCATTTTGTCAACCTCACCGGCAGTTGTTCACTCATTCCTCGAACAAAGTTAGTCATCAGAGCTCAGGAGCTGTGCGAAGGTCGAGGTGGCCGTCCCGGGCTCCACGTCCCTAATAGTTCTTCTGGTCTCTATGGACGTAGAGCAACACTGAACTTGGACACACACAGAATTCTTCGCAGTCAGAAGAAGCGTGCACTGGGCTATATACACACAATACATTCCATAGACCGAAGGGGGTGTCTTCCCCTTCGCAACCAGGAAAATCGATAGATGCATTCGCCGATAGTGCGCGTGCCACTGATCCTGTTCTATCAATAATAAAGCGCCAGCGGTGGCCTCCAGCCCGATATCATATTCAATGAGTGTATTTGAACAAAATGGTGTGCTTCTAGGTTGTTGTTATTTTCTTTTGTTGACATGATTTGTTTTGCTTTCTTCTTTTTTTCTCCTGACATTTTCTGCTCTTTCTTCTACCAGGCTCTAACTACTCGGAACCAACCCCCTGTATCTGTCCGTCTCTGTCGGTTCTTTCGAATCTTCCTTGAGAACTGTTCGCTTTTCACAAACCCTTGCTTCAGTGCCACTGCCCTGCGTTACGCGCGTGTGTGTGTGTGTGTGTGTGTGTGTGTGTGTGTGTGTGTGTGTGTGTGTGTGTGTGTGTGTGTGTGTGTGTGTGTGTGTGTGTGTGTTGTGTGTGTGGAAGTGATGATGTCAGATTCTCTCACTCTCTCTCTCTCTCTCTCTCTCACTCACACACACACACACACACACACCCCACACACACACACACACACACACACACACACCACACACACACACACGCACACACACACACACACACACACACACCACCCACCCACAACCATACCCCACACCACACCATACCACACACACCACACCATCCACCCACAACACCACACACACCACACAACCCACCACACACCACACCAACCACCACCCCCCCCCCCACACACACACACACACACAGCCGAGCCTTTTTCCCAGCACAAAGCCAACCCGTCATTCATTCATGCCATTCTGCTTAAATGTCCTCAGATGCCAAAACGCACAGTAGGGACAATCTCCAGAACAATGTCGTCTTGGATATAAAAACAGCTGGAAAAAAAAAGGGGATGGGGGGAAGGGAGAAGAGTAAGTAAGTAACTTGGTGTTTTACGCCCAGTCAACCATTACGGTTATATCAGGGCGAGTGGAGGAGAGATGGGCTTGGTCCACTTGCAGATCAATACACGAATCAAGATACAAAACATCCATATAATACACACACACACGCACACACACACACACACACACACACACACACACACACACACACACACACACACACACAACAGTGTATACATAATACAGTCCGTCACACTACCGCTGTCTAATCGGCGCTTCCCGGAACCGGCCTGCAAAACGCGCCTCCACGTCCTAAAGCCCAGTCACCGGAAGTCGCCCGACAGTCACCGGAAGTCGGGGCAGTGTCGGCCCGCTGATCGCGGTTGATTGGATCCCAGCGTCATCGATCTTGCCCCCTACACCCCCTCCAACCCCATTCCTCCCTCTCCCTCCTATGTGGGCAAGCATGCGGTTTGCTGAAACGTGACACGTCTTAGGTATTACGCGGTAGGGAACGAGGGAGAGACATTTAAAGGGAGCGAGGGCAGAGAAGGGAAGAGGAGTGAGCCGGTTTGGCCTAGCGGTAAGGCGTTAAGCCCGTTCTTAACTGGGCGACTGTTTGTTCGCCGAACATACTTCGGACAGTTCGACGAACTACGATTCGTTTCTTAATTGAACTTTTAGTTCGCCGAACGAGCTTCGGCCCGAACTTGCGGCAGACGCGCGGCAGACGGCATGACCGAAAATGTAGGCTAAAGTCAAGTCAAGTCAAGTCAGTATACTTTAATCATCCCTCACAGGGTAATTCAACTAACTACTATCTCATTCTGGGTCTCCGAGACAAGGCTGCGCCTCCCACAAGTCAACAAATAAACAAATTCCTCCGAAGCGAGTGAAGAACCTAGCGACACCGTCATTATTTTATTTTTATTTTTTCTTCATCCACAGGAGAGCTCTGCTCTCAGCCAATCAGAGGCAATGTTCGTCGAATAGGGCGAATGTTCCCAGAACATGTTGAGCGAAGCTTTCTGGACCCCGAATATAACTTCGACGAATACTTCCAACTAGGTTCGCGAAGAAAAGTTCGCCCAATTCAGAACTAGGTTCGCCGAATACTTCCAACTAGGTTCGCGAACAAACATTCGCCCAATTAAGAACGGGATTAAGGCTGTTAAGCGGAAGGACCTCGGTTCGATACCGCCTCGGCTCTCCTTTCTCTTCAAAAAGGTTGTGGTTTGTGGACACTGTCTTGTGACTTTGTCCATCACTTCCACTGAAACATTAAAATGGCTCTCATCGCTGCGCATCTTAATGCAGGAATCATTCTGGTGGTGACAGTGTAGCGATAGGTTTATAATCTCCCTCTCCCCCACCTCCATACCCCCTCCCCCCCCCCCCCCTTCCCCCCGTCCCTAATAAGCCTTATGGTTTCTGTGGACGTTAAGCACCATGTTTACTTACTTACTGAAGGGAAGAGGGGTAAGGGGGGAGGGGGTGGACGGAGGGGGGGGGGGGAGGGAGTGGGCGGAGGGGTGGGGGGGGGGGGGCATTTAAAGCGGGGTGAAACACGACAGATAAGGAGTAGCAGGGTGGCAGACCGTAACAGTGTGTTCGTGTGCGAGACAGTTTGATGAAGACTACAGGCAGGAGAGCGAAGAGGCCGAATGGGAGGAAAAGAAAGAAATCAAAAACAAACAAAAAAGTGACGGAATGATAGACCCGGGAAGATCAGCTGGACAGAGATTGATTGATTGATTGATTGATTGATTGAACTTTAATTACGCAAGGATAAAGGTTTAGGCACGAATGCCTGTCGGGCAACCTGTCCTTGAAACAGTTACAAACATGTAAACACATATATGTATAGACATATGAGCATGGGAGAAAAATCAATGTCAATCGATAATTATGATTAATACAAAATAGTAATAAATCAATTTAAGAGAGAGAGAGGAGAGAGAGAGAGAGAGAGAGAGAGAGAGAGAGAGAGAGAGAGAGAGAGAGAGAGAGAGAGACAGAGACAGAGACAGAGACAGAACAGACAGCCAGCTAGACAGCCAGACAGAGAGAGCTCAAAAACTTTAATACTCAAGGATAGTTGCCAGTCCTTGCTATACTACAAACACAAATAAAGCACGACTATACCACAAAGAGATATTATAAGTACGAATAAGCAGTTTCACAGAGTTCCTACAAATGTGCAGAAACATCGGAGTTAGAGACGGAGAGAGGGGTGCGGGGGGGGGGGGGGGGGGGGGGGGGGGGGGGGGGGGGGGGGCAGCAGCAGCAGTGGAAATTAAGATCAAACGCGGGGCACGGAGGGCAGACGAGAGAGAACTGCGGTGTCAGTCCGGTGTGAGGAGGAAGGTTCTTCCAGACAAAACCGGCATGAGAACGACCGGCAATCGAAACCCTTCAGTTTCCATTTTGCAAGGGGAACTTTGCACTCGTTGTAGCTTGCATTTGAACTGGAACGGCCGGACATCACGCAATGATCAAGCGTACACAGACAGACAGGAGCGGGGATGGCTCAGCGGTTAGCGCGCCGGACTCGTGACTGATAGCTCGCGGGTTCGAGTCCCTGCGGGAGCGGCGGGAGAATTGTCTTCTCCTGGGTCAACCTTCTGTGCTGACTCATATTTCGGTATCCGTTCCACCCCCGTGTTACCGCAGTAGCACGTAAAAGATCCCGGTCATTCTGCCAAAAGTGCAGGTGGCAGGTTACAGTTAAACACGCATGCACCTTACGTACGTGGCTTTGCATGACGTGACATGGTGCATGGTTGTATGGTGTACACAGAACGCGCCGAGACGGCAGCAGTTTCACGTGGCACCAGCCATGTCAGCGCTGTAAGTACACCACTTCGGTGGATATTCAAAAATGCACTATAAAAAAACTCGTCACTCATGTAGAATCACATGCGAGCGCACTGAGTCTGCTCGAGAGCGGAGAATAGCGCTGTATAAAAGCGATCATCAACAACAACATGACAAGAAAATACACGACGTTTGGACGACAGGGAAGGTTAAGTAAACATGGTGCTTAACGTCCACAGAAACCATAGGGCTTATTAGGGACGGGGAGGGTATGGAGGTGGGGGGAGAGGGAGATTATATACCTACCGCTACACTGTCACCACCAGAATGACTTCTGCATTAAGATGGGCAGCGATGAGAGCCATTTTAATGTTTCAGTAGGAAGTGACGACAAGGTCACAAGACAGTGTCCACAAACCACAACCTTTCTGAAGAGAAAGGAGAGCCGAAACGGTATCGAACCGAGGTCCTTCCGCTTACCAGCCTAACGCCTTACCGCTAGGCCAAACCGGCTCACAGGGAAGGTTCAGGGATGGCTTATCTTTATTCACAATAGCAAGACCTTCCAAAACTTATCAAGTAGTAGTAGTAACTTGGTGTTTTACGCCCAGTCAACCATTACGGTTATATCAGGGCGATCAAAACTTAGCAAGACCTTCCAAAACTTAGCAAGTAGTAACTTGGTGTTTTATGCCCAGTCAACCATTACGGTTATATCAGGGCGATCAA
>JABMCL010000745.1:442500-462500 GCA_018857735.1 Alviniconcha marisindica
CTGATATTATTCTCCCCTGCTGACGGAGGCTACCATCTAGATGGCGGTTTTCGCTTCGATAGTATTGGGCTGATATCCTCTCACCATTGTGCGCAGGCGATGAGCTACTCAGGTAGCAAATCACGTGACTGAGCTAGGCAACCAACATACAAAATGCAATGGTCCCCACCAGGATGAGATTTTGCAGAACCCCTCTGCCCTCTGTTACACTGGGGGCCAAAAAATCTTGGTTCCAGGGGTTTTTGGGGGGGGGGGGGGGCCACCCCCACTTTTCGAAATTTGCTTTTTTTCTTTCTTTTCTTCTTCTTCTTTTCTTTCTTTCTTCTTTCTCTCTCTCTCTCTCTCTCTCTCTCTCTCTCTCTCCCCCCCCTTTTTACCCCAAACCCCAAACAAAACACACACCCTCTGTCTGTCTGTCTGTCTGTCTGTCTGTCTGTCTGTCTTCTCTCTTCTCTCTCTCTCTCTCTCCCCCCCCCCCCCCCCCTCTCTCTCTCTCTCTCTCTCTCTTTTTCCCCCCCCCCCCGGGAAAATGAACAGGATAAGTTTGGGGTGTTCTGCCAAAGGGGGGGAAAGGGAAAAAAAAAAAACTTTGTACTCACCAAGAGAAGAGGGAACACGGAACACATCTACTTCCAATGGTATATGCGTTTTGATGAAAATCCATTCACATGCCAATGCGAAAAAGAAGACAAAAAGGCTTAAGGGTTTCAAGTTTACTGATCGTTTTCAAGTGACATCACGGTAGTGAAGGGGTTAAGCAAAACAGCACTAACAGAAATACTGATAGAACAAGCAAACAACGTCTGACAAATGGAAATGCTTGCACAAAATCCACGTGTTTTGTTTGTTTATGTGTTTATTCGTTGTTGTTATTGTTGAGTGTGTGTGTGTGTGTGTGTGTGTGTGTGTGTGTGGTGTGTGCGTGCGTGCGTGCGTGCGTGCGTGCGTGCGTGCGTGTCCGTCCTCCCGTACAATTCCACGTTTTTAGGCCAAACTGCCTTTTCGCTTTGGTCCCCCTTTAACCAGTATCACCACGGCAGGTTTCAGCACAGGTCTACGAGCCCCCCCCCCCCCCATCCACCCCCCACTCTTCCATGTACCGGGAAAAGGAGAGAAACTGAAGGATCCATATCCGTTTAGTATATCTATGCTCTCCCCTGTCACACAAGCCAGCTAGTCTCTCTCTATCGCAGTCGCTGCAGATTGATTTTTGTGGTCGAACCCTTTGTGACAGTGACAGGTCTACGTTCATGCCGCTAGAAATCCCCTGGTTTCACTGTAGCTAATTGTATAGAGTCGCCCGGGGAGGGGGAGGGAGGGCGGGGGGGGGGGGGGGATGACAAGCAGAGACAAAAGACGACAGAGAGAGAGACGGGCGAGACGGGAAAGAAGGGGGCAGAGAAAAGAAGGCAAAAGGTGAAGTGTGGGGAGAGACAATAGACAAGAAGATATAGAAAAAAATATTTAAATTTTTTTTTTAAAACTCGGGGGGTCAAGGGGGGGGGGGGGTGGTTTAGGTTTTTTTCCCCGGGGGGTTTTTTTTTTTTGGATTTCCCCTATTTTTTTATATATACAGAGAGAGAGAGAGAGAGAGAAAAGAGAGAGAGAAAAGAGAGAGAAGAAAAAAGGGGGGGAAAGACAGACAGACAGACGAAAAGACGGGGCCCGAGACAGAGAGAGACAGAGACACAGAAAAACACACGAGACAGAAAGACAGAGACAAAACAGAGGAGAGACAGAGACAGAGAGAGCCCCACAAGGGGTGGGGGTGGGTGGGGGGGGGGGGGGGTGAGGGGGAAAGACGTGGGCATCGAACGTAAATGGCCGGGATGCCAATGGCGCATACGCTGCAGCGATTTGTGTCGCGCGCTTTACGGGGTCGATCCGCTGGTGGTGGCCAGACGTACATCAAAGACTCCGCGCACCTTTGATGTGACAGACAGAGGAGAGCTTCCTGTCTACCGACTGAAATTTGAAGGGAGGAGAAAAAAAAGAAAAGGAAAACCACACCACACCCAAAACCCAAAACCCCCACGGAAAAAAACCCCAAAACCCCCAGGCCGGTGTTTCTCTGTAAAAGAAGGGAAAAGGAGGGAGGTGGCTTTACTAAAAGGGGAAAAAACAAAAGGCCCCCTTTCCCTTCTCTTTTTGGGGGGGGAAAAAAAAAGGGGAAAAAAAACACCACCACCCCAAAACAAAAAACAACACCACCAGAGGTGGTGTAGTAAAAAAAATTGTAAAAGGCGAACCCGGGCCCGACGGGGCGACAAAAAAGGACGGGGAAAAGAGAAAAACCCATTTAAAAAGCCCCCCACACGGGGGGGCTAAAACAGTAGGAGAAGAGCAGACACCAGGCCAGCACGGTGGCTGTAGCTAAAACATGTGATGAGAAGAGCAGACACCAGGCCAGCACGGTGGCTGTAGCTAAAAAATTGGGGGGGGGGGGGGGGGGGGGGTTTTTTTTTTTTAAAAAAAAAGGGGGGGAAAAGAGGGGGGAGGGGGGGCCCCCCACCAGGCCAGCACGGTGGCTGTAGCAGTAAACATGATGCTTAACGTCCACAGAAACCATCAGGTTTATTAGGGACGGGGAGAAGGGGAGAAGGGGATATGGAGGTGGGGGAGGGGGAGGTTACATACCTATCGCTTATACACTGTCACCACCAGAATGACTTCTGCATTGAGATGGGCAGCGATGAGAGCCATTTTAATGTTTCATTAATTGCGAGGGGCAGTCACCAGACAGTGTCCACAGTCCACAACTTTCTGAAGAGAAAGGAGAGCCGAAGCAGATTCGAACTGAGGTCCCTCTGCTTACCAGCCTAACGCCTTCCGCTAGGCCAAACCGGCTGACGGCTGTAGCTAAAGACCGTGGCAAGCTAACAAGCGCTAGAGGCGAGGGGGCAAGGACCTCTGGGAGGAGCGAGCAGCCGATGCAGTTAGGGCCTGACACAGGGGGCGCTGATTGCATTGGCGGTCGATGGCCGACAAGGAGCGGGCGGCCGTGGGACAAAATCCCGGTCCTCTCTCCCCACCAAATCAGTTATGGCAGCTCCGTAAAATCCTGTTAAAGTTTTTCCTCTTCCCCCCCCCTTCCCCCCTCCCCTCCACCCGATTTAACCCCCCCCCCCCCCCCCCCCCTTCTCCCTAACTCCTTCGTCTCCAGATTCAGCCGTTTTTACGGCTCCTCCTCTCACCACTTATTTGTCTGTTTTCACATCTCCTCTCACCACTCACCACTCATCTGTCTGTTTTTACATCTCCTCTCACCACTCACCACTCAGCTATCTGTTTTCACATCTCCTTTCACCACTCACCACTCAACTCTCTGTTTTCACATCTCCTTTCACCACTCACCACTCAGCTGTCTGTTTTCACATCCCCTCCTCTCACCACTCAGCTGTCTGTTTTCACATCTCCTCTCACCACTCAACTGTCTGTTTTTACATCTCCCTCCCCCAACCCCCCCCTCACCACTCAACTGTCTGTTTTCACATCCCCCCTCTCACCACTCAACTGTCTGTTTTCACATCTCCTCTCACCACTCAACTGTCTGTTTTCACATCCCCTCCTCTCCCCCACTCAGCTATCTGTTTTCACATCTCTTCTCACCACTCAGCGGTCTGTTTTCACATCCCCTCCTCTCACCACTCAGCTGTCTGTTTTCACATCTCCTCTCACCACTCAACTGTCTGTTTTTACATCTCCTCTCACCACTCACCACTCAACTGTCTGTTTTCACATCTCCTCTCACCACTCAACTGTCTGTTTTCACATCTCCTCTCACCACTCAACTGTCTGTTTTCACATCTCCCCTCACCACTCAGCTGTTTTCACATCCCCTCTCACCACTCACCACTCAGCTGTCTGTTTTCACATCTCCTCTCACCACTCAACTGTCTGTTTTCACATTTTCCCTCACCACTCAACTGTCTGTTTTCACATCTCCTCTCACCACTCAACTGTCTGTTTTCACATCTCCTTCACCACTCAGCTGTCTGTTTTCACAGCTCCTTTCACCACTCAGCTGTCTGTTTTCACATCTCCTTTCACCACTCAGCCGTCTGTTTTCACATCTCCTTTCAGCACTCAGCTGTCTGTTTTCACATATACACACTCAGCTCACTGTTTTCTCGTCTCCCTCACCTCGACACTAAGCTGTTTTCTCGCTGTTTTCACATCTCCCTCATTTCCATACTCTGCTGTTTTCACATCTCCCTCATCTCCATACTCTGCTGTTTTCACATCTCCCTCATCTCGGCGCTAAGCTGTTTCCTCGTCTCCCTCATCTCCATAATCAGCTGTTTTCACATCTCCCTCATCTCCATATTCAGCTGTTTTCACATCTCCTTCATCTCGACACTAAGCTGTTTTCTCGTCTCCCTCATCTCCATAATCAGCTGTTTTCACATCTCCCATCTCTCTCATCTCGACACTAAGCTGTTTTCACATCTCCCTCATCACCATACTCAGCTGTTTTCACGTCTCCCTCATCTCGACACTAAGCTGTTTTCTCGTCTCTCTCATCTCGACACTAAGCTGTTTTCTCGCCTCCCTCATCTCCATATTCAGCTGTCTGTTTTCACATCTCCCTCATCTCAATACTCAACTGTTTTAACATCTCCCTCATCTCGACACTAAGCTGTTTTGTCGTCTCCCTCATCTCGACACTCAGTTGTTTTCACATCTCGACACTAAGCTGTTTTCACGTCTCCTTCGTCTCCATACTGACCTGACTGTATACGCATCTCCCTCATCTCCATACTTAGTTATCTTTTTTCGCATCTCCACAATCAACCAAAGAGAGTATACTCTCTGTTCAGCCTCCGAACGCCCCCAACCCCCCCCCCCCCCCCCCCCCACCGCACCACCACTCCCCTTTCACCCCACCCCCCGCCCCCCACTCACCCAATTGTTTCCACATCTCCAAATCTCCACACTCGTACGTTGTCACACCTTCAAGAATGACCGTCTTCTTTGACATGTATCATAGGCGTATAAATTCTAGCCCATCCTTCTCTTCTTTTTTGTCTTTCTGTTCAATACTTTTTTTTGGTCTGCTGATTATGTGTGTTAGGATGCCATGTATGTGCAAGAGGAGAGGTGGGAGGGGGGCGGGAGGACATGGAGGTGGAGGCATAGGACTGAGGGGGGAAGCGGGGGGGGGGGGGGGGCAGTCGTGGGGGGGGGGGGAGGTGAGGGGAAGAGAGATGAGACGCAAAAAGGATAATTAAAAAAAGAAACTGCCATCTAAAGTTTCCTCTCTCCCGAAGAAGCATTTCTCGGCAAATTCAATATGCGCTGACATTAAGAAAACCTAATAACCTCCCCTACCCCTACCCCAACCCCACCTCGACACTCACGCACACACACACACACGAACGCACGCACGCACGCGCACGCACGCACGCACGCACTCACACGCACGCACGCGGGCGCATACACAGACTTGCACGCACGCACGCACACACACTCTCACACACACACGCACGCACACACGCACGCACACACATTCACTCACTCCCCACTCATGCAAATGGCCTTATTTCCGATGGCGGACGAGACTCGAGAGGATGGAGGGTCGGGATTAAAATCCATTTATCAGGGAGCCGACGACGAGCAAGCAGCAGTGAAGACACAGTCGTAGCAGAGTAGTATGTATATATAGTCACCCACCCATTCATTATTCAAACTGTGCGGATCAGACGCACGCGACTACGGGGGAAATGGCTGATGACGAGTCCCCCGAAGAAGCGGCGGCGGTGGCCAGGCGGTTTAGGACCTAAATCCCAGGATCGAGAAGTGTGGCGTGTTCGAATCCGCGTCAGTTCGGACAGGAACTACACTGCATCGCAGGATCGAGAAGTGTGGCGCGTTCGAATCCCCGTCAGTTCGGACAGGAACTACACTGCATCGCAGGATCGAGAAGTGTGGCGCGTTCGAATCCCCTCAGTTCGGACAGGAACTACACTGCATCTCAGGATCGAGAAGTGTGGCGTGTTCGAATCCCCGTCAGTTCGGACAGGAACTACACTGCATCTCAGGATCGAGAAGTGTGGCGTGTTCGAATCCCCGTCAGTTCGGACAGGAACTACACTGCATCCAGGATCGAGAAGTGTGGCGGTTCGAATCCCCGTCAGTTCGGACAGGAACTACACTGCATCTCAGGACCGAGAAGTGTGGCGTGTTCGAATCCCCGTCAGTTCGGACAGGAACTACACTGCATCTCAGGATCGAGAAGTGTGGCGTGTTGGAATCCCCGTCAGTTCGGAAAGGAACTACACTGCATCCAGGATCGAGAAGTGTGGCGTGTTGGGAAACCGCGTCAGTTCGGACAGGAACTACACTGCATCTCAGGATCGAGAAGTGTGGCGTGTTCGAATCCCCGTCAGTTCGGAAGGATCGAGAAGTGTGGCGTGTTCGAATCCCCGTCAGTTCGGACAGGAACTACACTGCATCTCAGGATCGAGAAGTGTGGCGTGTTCGAATCCCCGTCAGTTCGGAAGGATCGAGAAGTGTGGCGTGTTCGAATCCCCGTCAGTTCGGACAGGAACTACACTGCATCGCAGGATCGAGAAGTGTGGCGCGTTCGCATCCGCGTCAGTTCGGGCAAGAACTACGCTGCCAGCTACGGTGGCAAAAGGACCGTCTTACTAAGGCCCGGAATCGCTTGGCAAAAGCACCTTTGGCCACTTCGCCAAGTCCTTTCCTCGTCGTAAACGACATCCACCTTCGAAGCCTCCTGTGGACGTACTGCCCTGGACATGCCGGGGTGACAGAAAGTGACATGCCGGGGTGACAGAAAGTGACATGCCGGGGTGACAGAAAGTGACATGCCGGGGTGACAGAAAGTGACATGCCGGGGTGACAGAAAGTGACATGCCGGGGTGACAGAAAGTGACATGCCGGGGTGACAGAAAGTGACATGCCGGGGTGACAGAAAGTGACATGCCGGGGTGACAGAAAGTGACATGCCGGGGTGACAGAAAGTGGCCGAGCAGAGAGACTGGCGGGCCAAGCAACCCTCACAAGTGGCTCGCTTCTCGAAAGACCTGAAGTGTTGCGGAGCTTGAGACACTACCTGCGGGCACCGAGCCAAAGGCATCACGCAGAGGCGTGGGAAGAGGAAGCGCTTGATGATCTTCCTTGAAAGGATGAGAAGGGGGGATGGGGGGGGAGGGGGGGGGGGGGGGGGACATTGTCACTCAGACGAACACTGAAACCGTTTCAAAGGCAATGTTGGGGAAACTTACGAGACAGAGTGGAGCGCAAATAGACACCATCTTGAACTGAACTGAACTGAACTTGCTTCGTCTAAAATGCTTCGCAAGTCTCGTAGTGCGAAGCCTTACAGAAGTCGCCAAAGGCGACCAGACCGGCTAGCCCCAGGTCTTGACGTGACCGGGTCGTCAGCCATTGTTTACCTAGGGAAAAATCAGAGCAGAGACTGCCACCACCGAGAATAGGATCGATGTTAATATTGCCCCTGTGGGAGCATCAGAAGATGCTGGGGGGTCCCATCTGACCCCAACTGCAAGAACAGAACTAAAACAAGGGATGCGTTTCTGCCGCAAATCGCCGAATATTGATGTGCGGTTAGCCCGCTGTTTTAAGATTGCGAACCGAAGTGACCGATTGGTTTTAAGATTACAGACCGAAGTGACCGATTGGTTTTAACATTACGAAGCGAACTGACCGAATGGTTTTAACATTACGAAGCGAACTGACCGACTGGTTTTATGATTACGAACCGAAGTGACCAACTGGTTATCAGATTACGAATCGAAGTGACCGACTGGTTATAAAGTATAAGATTACGAATCGAAGTGACCGACTGGTTTTAAGATTACGAATCGAAGTGACCGATTGGTTTTACGATTACGAACCGAACTGACCGAGTGATTTTAAGTACGAACCGAAGTGACCAATCTGATTGTAAGATTACGAACTGAAGTGACCAATCGGTTTTAAGATTACGAACGGAAGTGACAAATTGGTTTTAAGATTACAAACCGAAGTGACCAGTTGGTTTTAAGATTACGAACCAAAGTGACCAATTAGTTTTAAGATTACAAACCGAAATGACCGACGACATATTCGCCAAGTGAGCAATGAAGAGTGGCCTCAAGATTATGTCGAAATTACTCCAACTCAAGAAACCAGACTGGCAAATAACATTTTGTCCCTTGGAGACAGACATCTGAGATTTATCGAAAAGCTGGAAAAAAGAATAAGCACCCAGCGTGTGCACACCAACTGATCACAAAGTGGTTCCGTAGACAAGAACTTGTAACGGCAGTCACAGGGACAAACCCATGAATGCTAATAAGATTAAAATGAAGAGACAAAGCGCGCGCACACACACACACACACACACACACACACACACACACATGCGCGCGCGCGCGCGCGCAGGTCTAGCCAAGTCGTTTCTCTCTGGCACCCGCTGTGGCAAACCTATCTCCCAGACACGAGAAGCAGATTTGGCGGAGTCGCCTTCAAATGGCCACCAACGCCAAACGGCGGCACGGGCTGCAGGGGTCTCGTCACAGAGTCCAACAACACAGCACGACCCGAGACAGAGTCCAACAATACAGTCCAACAACACAGCACGACCCGAGACAGAGTCCAACAATACAGTCCAACAACACAGCACGACCCGAGACAGAGTCCAACAATACAGTCCAACAACACAGCACGACCCGAGACCGAGTCCAACAATACAGTCCAACAACACAGCACGACCCGAGACAGAGTCCAACAACACAGCACGACCCGAGACAGAGTCCAACAATACAGTCCAACAACACAGCACGACCCGAGACCGAGTCCAACAATACAGTCCAACAACACAGCACGACCCGAGACAGAGTCCAACAACACAGCATGACCCGAGTCAGAGTCCAACAACACAGTCCAACAACACAGCACGACCCGAGACAGAGTCCAACAACACAGTCCAACAACACAGCACGACCCAAGACAGAGTCACAGCACGACCCAAGACAGAGTCCAACAACACAGCACGACCCGAGACAGAGTCCAACAACACAGTTCAACAACAGAGCACGACCCGAGACAGAGTCCAATAACACAGTCCAACAACACAGCACAACCCGAGACAGAGTCCAACAACACAGTCCAACAACACAGCACGACCCAAGACAGAGTCACAGCACGACCCAAGACAGAGTCAAACAACACAGCACGACCCGAGACAGAGTCCAACAACACAGTCCAACAACACAGCACGACCCGAGACAGAGTCCCCAGCACGACTCCAAACACAGTCCAACAACACAGCACGACCCGAGACAGAGTCCAACAACACAGTCCAACAACACAGCACGACCCGAGACAGAGTCCAACAACACAGTCCAACAACACAGCACGACCCGAGACAGAGTCCAACAACACAGCACGACCAGAGACAGAGTCCAACAACACAGTCCAGCAACACAGCACGACCCGAGACAGAGTCCAACAACACAGCACGACCAGAGACAGAGTCCAACAACACAGTCCAGCAACACAGCACGACCCGAGACAGAGTCCAACAACACAGCACGACCAGAGACATAGTCCAACAACACAGTCCAGCAACACAGCACGACCCGAGGCAGAGTCCAATAACACAGCAAGACCCGAGACAGAGTCCAACAACACAGTCCAACAACACAGCACGTCCCGAGACAGAGTCTAACAACACAGCACGAGCCGAGATAGAGCAAAACAAAGCAAGAAAAATGGAACACGACACAAAGCGACTCAAGACAGAGTAAAACGCAACACAAAGTGACTCAAGGCAGAGTGAAACACAACACAAAGCGGCTCAACATAGAAGGGGGGAAACAACGCGGCTCAAGACAGAGGTAAAAACACAACACAAAGCGACTCAAGACAGAGGTAAAAACACAACACAAAGCGACTCAAGACAGAGGTAAAAACACAACACAAAGCGACTCAAGACAGAGGTAAAAACACAACACAAAGCGACTCAAGACAGCGGTAAAAACACAACACAAAGCGACTCAAGACAGCGGTAAAAACACAACACAAAGCGACTCAAGACAACGGTAAAAACACAACACAAAGCGACTCAAGACAGAGGTAAAAACACAACACAAAGCGACTCAAGACAGAGGTAAAAACACAACACAAAGCGACTGAACAGGAAAAACACAACACAAACGACACAAGACAGAAGGGAAAAAACACAACGCGGCGCAAGACAGAGGTAAAATCACAACACAAAGCAACTCAAGACAAAGGTAAAAACGCAACACAAAGCGACTCAATACAGAGGGAAAAACACAACACAAAGTGACTCAAGCAAGGAAAAACACCACAAAGAGACTCAACAGGAAAAACACAACACAACGCGGCTCAAGACAGTTGGAAAAAACACAACACAAAGCGACTCAAGACAGAAAAAAGCACACACACACACACACACACACACACACACACACACACACACACAAACCGACTCAAGACAGGAAAAACACAACACAAAGCGACTCAAGACAGAAAAAAGCGCGTGCGCGCGCACACACACACACACACACACACACACACACACACACACACACACACACACACACAAACCGACTCAAGACAGGAAAAACACAACACAACGGGGCTCAAGACACAGGAAAACAGCTCAGCATGCCCCAATACAAGTGGGCCAGGGCAAGACAACTCAGCACGCCGGAAGACTACTACACTGTAAGCATCAGCAGTTTAGCCCGTCACACGACACATCGAGTAACAACAGCAAAATCAATACGCCATTCAGTTGTGTGGCAAAGCTTGCTCGCCCGGATTTTGCATATATCCAATTTTCAAACGTTCGTCCGGTCCCCCCCCCCCCCCCCCTTTTTTAAGATAGTTATGATTTGATCTGGGCTTTCACATTTTGTCTTAGTCTTACCCCACAGTTAGAATTCACTTCCACAAGACCTGCAGGCACTGCTCATATCGATTTTCTTCTTCTTCTTCTCCTTCTCTCTCTCTCTCTCTCTCTGAACACCCTATGTTTGTGTGCAAATTCTCATATATAACGTTTCACTGACTCACTTATTCATGCCTATATGTATATAAATAATGCCTGTAATTTTACATCTGCTCATCAGTAGCTTAGCAAGGACTAGTTGTTAGGTTTTTGACTGAACCTAAACTGCAATCCTTGTAAAATAAAGTTTTCGAGTTCAAGTTCTCTGTCTGTCTGTCTGTCTGTCTGCCTCTCTCTCTCTCTAAAGTATCAAACGAGGTTTGCAAGCCAAAGGGTGGTTGCTCTCTCTCTCTCTCTCTCTCTCTCTCTCTCTCTCTCTCTCTCTCTCTCTCTCTCTCTAAAGTATTAAACGAGGAATGTCTCTCTCTCTCTCTCCCCGTCCGTCCGTCCGTCTCTCTCTCTCTCTCTCTCTCCGAGATGGTCCAAGCCCTGGCTTATCGGTACACGTTTTTGGCATAGCACGGACTGTTCCTCAGCTGTTTCCATCCTATCCGTCACGCTTGACTGAACACGACGCATTGTGCAACAGCCGCCCAGGCTTCAGTGCAGGCCACCCTTACTTAAAGGGAACACCAAGCGAAGGCTCCAACCAAGCCGGTTTGGCCAAGCGGATAAGGCGTTAGGCTGGTAAGCGGAGGGACCTCGGTTCGAATCCGCTTTGGTTCTCCTTTCTCTTCAAAAGTTGTGGTCTGTGGACAGTCTTGTGACTTTGTCCCTCACAATTAATGAAACATTAAAATGGCTCTCCTCGCTGCCCATCTTATTGCAGGGGGAGTCATTCTCGTGGTGACAGTGTAGCGATAGGTATAAAAAAAATCCCTCCCTAACCAAATCTCCTTCCTCTTCCCTAACCTCTATACCCCTCGCCTGCTGTCTCCTTTAAGTCCCCTTGACTGTCCTGAAGACAACAACACTGATAATGTCAAAGCAGCAAAATACCTGCTTCGGCAAACTTCTACAGGAATGGAACAGCTGAAGCTATTTCTGATGTGGCTGAATGCCGATACAGAAAAAAGAAAAAAAGAAAAAAACGATGGGGTTGCATATTTTCGATTAGGCTGGTGTTGCAGCAGCTAAATTAGAGAGAGAGAGAGAGAGAGAGAGAGAGAGAGAGAGAGAGAGAGAGAGAGAGAGAGAGAGAGAGAGAGAGAGAGAGACAGAGACACACACACGTGACACTCACACACACACACACACACACACACACACACACACACACACACACACACACACACACACACACACACACACTGTCTGCACACACACACACACACACACACAACACACCAACACACACACACACCACACACACACACACACTCTATCACACACACACACACTCTATCACACACACACCACACAACACACACACACATCTTACTACACACACACACACACACACCTCATCTCATCACACACACACACACACACACATCCATACTAATTATCACACACACACACACACACACAACACACACACACACACACACACACACACACACACACACACAACTACACACACACAACACACACACACACACACACACACACACACTACACGACACACACCACTACACACGCACATACACACACGTACACATACAAACTCTCTCTCTCCCCTCTCTCTCTCTCTCTCTCTCTCTCTCTCTCTCTCTCTTCTCTCCCGTCCCCTTCTCGCCGTTCCATCATCTGCCAGCTTCCCACAGACTCGTCCTCCAGCCCCTTCTCGCCGTTCCATCAATCTGACCAGAAACGTTCCCGCGGTTGACGTCGTGGCGCCGGCACTCCCCACCCGGGCACCACTCCCACGTGACCCATCCGTCAGACAGCGACGGCGGACAGGGCGGTCCCCGGAGCCCCGTGTCCGGGACTCAAATCGCCCGTCTGGCACCGCCGGGCCAAGCCGCCATACGGCGACGGACCATTCTTCACTGAAAGACCCGCTCTGACCTCCGGTTTGTGTGCTGGTAAAGACCCGCTCTGTCCTCCGGTTTGTGTGCTGGTAAAGACCCGCTCTGTCCTCCGGTTTGTGTGCTGGTAAAGACCCGCTCTGACCTCCGGTTTGTGTGCTGGTAAAGACCCGCTCTGTCCTCCGGTTTGTGTGCTGGTAAAGACCCGCTCTGACCTCCGGTTTGTGTGCTGGTCAAGACCCGCTCTGTCCTCCGGTTTGTGTGCTGGTAAAGACCCGCTCTGTCCTCCGGTTTGTGTGCTGGTCAAGACCCGCTCTGTCCTCCGGTTTGTGTGCTGGTAAAGACCCGCTCTGTCCTCCGGTTTGTGTGCTGGTAAAGACCCGCTCTGTCCTCCGGTTTGTGTGCTGGTAAAGACCCGCTCTGTCCTCCGGTTTGTGTGCTGGTAAAGACCCGCTCTGACCTCCGGTTTGTGTGCTGGTAAAGACCCGCTCTGTCCTCCGGTTTGTGTGCTGGTCAAGACCCGCTCTGTCCTCCGGTTTGTGTGCTGGTAAAGACCCGCTCTGACCTCCGGTTTGTGTGCTGGTAAAGACCCGCTCTGTCCTCCGGTTTGTGTGCTGGTAAAGACCCGCTCTGTCCTCCGGTTTGTGTGCTGGTAAAGACCCGCTCTGTCCTCCGGTTTGTGTGCTGGTAAAGACCCGCTCTGTCCTCCGGTTTGTGTGCTGGTAAAGACCCGCTCTGACCTCCGGTTTGTTCTGGTAAAAACCCGCTCTGACTTCCGGTTTGTTCTGGTAAAAACCCGCTCTGACCTCAGATAGAGAGAGAGAGAGAGAGAGAGAGAGGAGAGAGAGAGAGAGAGAGAGAGAGAGAGAGAGAGAGAGAGAGAGAGAGATTTTTCACGTGGCCTATTAACAATAACAATAATAAACGGAAATTTCTACAAGACCAACTCACTACCATGGGCAGACTTGCAGCGCTTTACTTTACAAAGACATTAACCTATGTATGCCCAAAGGTTTTGTTAACACTAAAAACCCTGATGCAAAAATCTTTCCCATCCCATTCCCGGTGGCCTCCTTCAAAAACAACAGGGGGAAATACTCCACCGACTCCTCTTTGAACAAAGGAAGTCCCGCTGCTGAGGTGCAAAGTCAGCAGGATGCCAAAATTACCCACAGCTAAAACATGCAGACTAACAAAACCAGTTACGCATCCTGAATATGGCACGGTGGGTATAAATGGGCTAAAACCTCACGAACATAGCACTACACACAAATCTGAAACAAGAATGGCTGCTAGCGTTCTAAAACAAGATCCGAAGACGTAAAACACATACTGAACCTTTTACGTGTTTGGATCGTAGCACTACACATCAAACTTTCAGACGTACATAATTGCGACGTTCTGATTGGCTGAAGTACTCGGGATGATTGACAGACAGCGCGGGGCCAACCCTCAACGGCCAGCGCCAGCGTGTGTGGTAGAGACAAAAACTAAACAAAGAATCAAAAAAATCCTCTCGAAACAAAATCTCACCTGCCGCGACCCAGAAATAGATTACAAGAACCGTATATTAACGCCGCGACAGGGACGAGCGGCGTAATTAATGACAGTGATACGCATGCGCCTAATGAACTTCCTGCTCGATGGAATGCCCGGTTTCTCTGCCATCAGCGCTGACTCATGCACAGGTGATTAGTTACCCCACGTAATTTCTGTTTAGCACCCTGCCACCCGCAGAGGTAATTAATTATCGAGCACCAGGTCGAAATTAAATCTCATCAGTGTCTCCAAAATGGTTCTGTCAATACCAGTGTCCCTTTGCGCAGAGCCGAACAACGGAGTGGCTAAATTTATCTCTATGCTCCATATTCACAGCCTCGCATCGTGGGTTCGTGTATGGCTAATAGACGATTTCCGAAAATAACAGGCGAAGATAATTTGACAGTGCTTTCTTACTCCGGGAGAGTGAAGTCCTCTGAATGGAGGCGGCAGCGGAGAAGAGCCGATCTGCGACAGTTTTAGATCTTCGGGCATGGACCTGTTATAATTTATACTAGACTAGCAGCTGGGGGAACCTACTATCCGATCTGCATGTTCCCCACGAACAGTGAGTGTTCGATCGGCATTTCTGATGCCTTTTTCTGCCTTTTGTTTACGGGTATCTGTCATCTTCCCCACGTGCTCACTGTACCCCCAACAAAAGCGTGCCTACTCTGCGCTACACCCGCAGGCATGGACCTATATATACAGGTCCATGCCCGAAGGCACTTACCGAGTGCAGTCCCCTGGATTTCCGAAGATCGTCTGTTTGTTGACTGCGATTATCACGACTGATTTTGGTGCTCCTGCTTCAAGTACCACAAACTGCTATGTCACGCTCTGTCTGTCTGTTTGTCAGCCTCTCAGTATTATGTCCCTTCGTTCAGAACAGAGCAATAGCTAAACGGATCTCTCTGCCCCCGATTCACAGTCTCGCAACATGCCTACGTGGCTAGTAATTTGTTGACAGATTAACATGAACTACATTGGGGCTCCTACCTAAGTACCATAACTGCTCTCTTTCTCTCTCTCTCTCTCTCTTCTCTCTCTCTCTCTCTCTCTCTCTCTCTCTCACACACACACACACACACACACACACACACACACCCTCTCTCTCTCTCTCCCCTCTCTCTCTCTCTCTCATCTCTCTCTCTTCTCTCTCTCTCTCTCTCACACACACACACCACACACACACACACACACACACACACACCACCTCCTCTCTCTCTCTCTCTCCTCTCCTACACACACGTCTCTCTCTCCTCTCTCTCTCTCTCTCTCTCTCTCTCTCCTCCACACCACACACACACACCACCCCACACACACACACACACACACACACACACACTCATCTCTCTCCTCTCTCTCTCTCTCTCTCTCTCTCTCTCTACACACACACACACACAACACACACTTCATTCTTCCTACACACACCACACAACACCCACACACACACCACACAAAACACACACACCGTCTCTCTCTTCTCTCTCTCTGTGCCTTCTCTCGCTCGATCTTCCTGGGGGATTCTTCGGGATCGACGGGCACGTGTGTACTGACAAGTATTATCAAGGGGAGAGGAAGACGAAAGCCTGATTTGGATGGGGAGTGGGGAGGGAAGGGGGGGAGTGGGGAGGGAAGGGGAGGGGGGGGGGGAAGAAAGCATTTCGAGTTTTCTTCCTTTCGCTCTCCACCACAGCCCAAGTCTCCCTGCCTTCAAAACTGGGTTTTAAACTGACCTTTTCAAAGCAGTATATCCTCTTTTTCGGCGCGCGTGTATGTGTGTGTGTGCATGCGCGCGTGCGTGCGTGTGTGTGCGTGCGGTCCCACGTCTGCGTGAGTGCATGCGCGCGAGTGTGTGTGTGTATGTGTGTGTGCGCGCGCGCGCGTGCGTGCGTTCGTGTGCGTGCGTGCGTTTCACGATGTCCTGTATGAACAAGTAGATTTATTAACGTATTTTTATGCTACTGAATTTTGTGTATTCGCGCGGTGCATGTTTTTCTTTAATTAAGTTGTAAAGTACTCCGAGTCGCGTAAAGCGCTCTATAAATTCACTACTAGCAGTAGCAGCAGTATTGTGGTGGTGGTATTATTGTTAAATTCACTACTAGCAGTAGCAGCAGTATTGTGGTGGTGGTATTATTGTTAAATTCACTACTAGCAGTAGCAGCAGTATTGTGGTGGTGGTATTATTGTTAAATTCACTACTAGCAGTAGCAGCAGTATTGTGGTGGTGGTTGTTATTGTTATTATTATTATTATAAAATCCCTTCGTCGGCCCTGACATAACCGCCCTGGTTGACCGGTCGTAAAAATCCAAAGTTCCTTCCTCCTTTCCCTTCGTCGGCAAAGATCCCAAAGCTGGTTAGTAAGATGAAAAAAGCAGTGAGAAGCAATCTCCTTCGACAGACGGCAGCAAAAACAGGGTTCCAGGCGAGATCAAGAGGAGGGAGGTGGAGCCGGACCCTCAAGTCAGCCCAGAAAGATCATGAGCAGGGAGGTGGAGCCGGGCTGCGAAAGTTGGATTTCTTTCGCTTCGAGTTGTTCCTCAACATCAGCGCAACGGACATTGTCCTTGTGACACGGCAGTTGAAACAGCAGTTGCGCAGTGCACTAGTCGCTGCGCAATGGCGAGGGGACACCGCCTTAACACTTCCGTTGTTCTGGCGGCGGTCCACGGTCTCTCCGGTCTTTTTCGAGCGGTATCCGGGGGTCGAGCCTTCACTCCCTCGTCCTCTTCCTCCCCCGGTCCCCGTCCCTAATAAGCAGCCTCGCTTCTGTGGACGTAAATCAACCCGGCCAGACGACAGCAATGTAAAAATGATCGATGCACTGTTTCCGTAACACAGGACGTGACGCTGAACGGACTGGTAAGGCAGAAATCCCAAATGGGGAATGGGAATGTACCTTTACGGGAAGTCATTGGGCCCTGTGTTTCCTCTCACTTCTTCTTCCTCTTCTTTGTTGCTTTACGTTCACGGAAGCGAGATGGCTTATTGGGGACGGGAACAGAGTGGGAAGGGGACGAAAGAGTGAAGGCTCGACCGCGGAAACCGCCCGGAGAGACCGTGGACCGCCGCCAGAACAATGGAAGTGTTAGGGCGGTGTCCCCTCGCCATTGCCCAGCGACTTGTGCACTGCGCAATTGCTGTTTCAACTGCTGTGCTTGGGCAGAGTCACAAAGACAATGTCCGTTGCACTGCTGTTGGCGAACAACTTGGACAACTCAAGCAAAGGAAGTCCAACTTCTCAGCCCAGCTCCACCTCCCTGCTCATGATCTCTTCTGGGCTAACTTGAGGGTCCAGCTCCACCTCCCTCCTCTAAGATCTCTTGATCTTTTGATCTCGCCTGGAACCCTGTTTCCTCTCAAAGGCCAGGTGAGAGTTACGTACCCTTGGCGACTGGGGTCTTCAAGCGTTCGCGTGGCAACGTCTTCTGATTTCTGAGAAATCCCAAATGGGAAATGAGAATGTACCTCAGAGGGAACACATGCGTAACGTGGACCCTGTGTTTACTCGCACGCCTGTGTGTGTGTGTGTGTGTGTGTGTGTGTGTGTGTGTGTGTGTGTGTGAGTGTGTGTGTGTGTGTGAGTGTGTGTGTGTGTGTGTGTGTGTGTGTGTGTGTGTGTGTGTGGTGTGTGTGTCTGTGTGTGTGTGTGTGTGTGTGTGTGTATGTGTGTGGAGAGAGACAGAGAGAGAGAGGGAGGGAGGGAGGGAGGGGGGAGGGAGGGAGAGAGAGATAGAGAGAGAGAGAGAGAGAGAGAGAGAGAGAGAGAGAGAGAGAGAGAGAGAGAGAGAGAGAGAGAGAGAGCGCACCCCCCCCCCCCCCCCCCCCCCACACACACACACAACCCTCAAGTTAGCCCTGAAGAGATCATGATGATGATGATGGTTGCTTTTATATAGCGCTATTCTCCGTTCTCGAGCAGACTCACTGCGCTCGCATGTGATTCTCAGTACACGAGTGACTAGCTATTCATAGCGCGTTTCTGAATATCCACTAAAGTGGTGTAGTTACAGCGCTGGCATGGCTAGTGCCACATGAAACTGCTGCCGTCCTCGGCGCTTCTGTCTGTGTACACCATACAACCATGCACCATGTCACTTCATGCAAAGCCGCATACGTAAGGTGTATGCGTGTTTAGCTGTAACCTGCCACCTGCACTTTTGGCAGAATGGCCGGGATCTGTTACGTGCTACTACGTTAACACGGGGGGGGGGGGGGGGGGGGGAAGTGGATACCGAAATAAGAGTCAGCACAGAAAGTCGACCCTGGAGAAGAAAGTTCTCCCGCCGCCCCTGCAGGGATTCGAACCCGCGACCTTTCAGTCACGAGTCAGGAGCTCTAACCACTGAGCTATTCCTGCTCCCCATGAGCATGTTGGTAGAGCTGGGCTGCGAAAGTTGGACTTCTTGTTTGCTTCAAGTTGTTCCTCGACAACGGTGCAACGGACATTGTCCTGGTGACTGCCCAGCACAGCAGTTAAAACGGCAAATGCGTAAGTACACAAGCTGCTACGCAATGGCGAGGGGACACCGCCTTAACGCTTCCATTGTTCTGACGGCGGTCTGTGGCCTTCTGGGTCTTCCGGGTCGGTGCGCGCGGTCCAGCCCTCACTCTCTCGCTCCCTTTCCCCCGTGTCCCCGCCCCTAATAAGCATCCTTGCTTCTGTGGACGTTAAGCGCATTGTTTACTTAGTCTTCCGGGCCCCAACGAGCTCCCTTTGTTGAGAAATCCCAGCTGGGAAATGAGAGTGTACCTCAGAGGGGCTGCATGCGTAACGTGGACCCTGTGTTTACTCGCACGCCAGGTGAGGGTTACGTACCGTAGGCGACTGGGGTCTTCGTCAAAGTTCGCGTGACGACATTTTCTGAGCACTAACGAGCTCCCTTTGTCGAGAAATCCCTAAGGATGAGTTTCGTTTTAGAATTAAGTAACATGGTGGGATTTTTATTTATTTTTATTTTAAATTTTACGCCCAGTGTGTACGGTTACATCAGGACGATCGTTTCAGAAAATGAATGTGAGCCGGTTTGGCCTAGCGGTAAGGCGCTAGGCTGGTAAGCAGAGGGACCTCGGTTCGAATCCGCTTCGGCTCTCCTTTCTCTTCGAAAGTTGTGGTCTGTGGACACTGTCTTGTGACTTTGTCCCTCACAATTATGAAACACTAAAATGGCTTTCGTCGCTGACCATTTTAATGCAGGAGTCATTCTCGTGGTGACAATGCAGTGATAGGTACATAATCTCCATCCCCCCCCCCCCCCCCCCCCCCCCCCCCCCCATCCCACCCCCACCCCATCCCTTTCCATACCATCCTCCCCTCTCTTCTCCCCGTCCCTAATAAGCTTTTCTGTGGACGTTAAGCACCACGTGTACTTACTTTACGGAAGGTGAAAGGCGTGGGTAATTTAAAGGGGAACGGAGGCAAGCTGGCCTGAAAACGTGGACAGTGTGCAACTGTTTTCACCGCAGTTAGGCTTCATTGACTGTTACGCAGGAGACGTGATTTTTCTGACCGCGTCTGAGCGACTCAGGGAA
>JABMCL010000745.1:472500-510000 GCA_018857735.1 Alviniconcha marisindica
CCAACCAGTGAGTACATCATCAGATTAAAGGTGGGTTCCCTGGGTAGGCAACAAGCACTTTGAACCCCTGGTGTAACTAAAGGTGGGAAACAAACAATACGAACACCTGGACTAACCAAACAGTGAGTACATCATCAGATTAAAGATGGGGTCTCTGGGTAGGTAACAAACATTGTCAACCACTTGAGTAACTAAAGGTGGGAAACAAACAATATGAACACCTGGACAAACCAACCAGAGAGTACATCATCAGATTAAAGATGGGGTCCCTGGGTAGGCAACAAACACTGTGAATCCCTGGAGTAACTCACCAGAGAGTACATCAGACTAAAGGTGGGAACAAATAACACAAACCCACTGAGTAACTAACCAGAGAGTACATCAGACTAAAGGTGGGGAAAAAATAACACAAACCCACTGAGTAACTAACCAGAGAGTACATCAGACTAAAGGTGGGGAACAAATAACACAAACCCACTGAGTAACTAACCAGAGAGTACATCAGACTAAAGGTGGGGAACAAATAACACAAACCCACTGAGTAACTAACCAGAGAGTACATCAGACAAAAGGTGGGGAACAAATAACACAAACCCACTGAGTACTAACCAGAGTACATCAGACTAAAGGTGGGGGAAAATAACACAAACTCACTGAGTACCTAACCAGAGGTACATCAGACTAAAGGTGGGGGAAAAATAACACAAACTCACTGAGTACCTAACCAGAGAGTACATCAGACTAAAGGTGGGGAAAAAATAACACAAACCCACTGAGTAACTAACCAGAGTACATCAGATGAAAGGTGGATTCCCTTGGTGGGCAACGAACAGTATGAAAAAAGCTATGCTAACGAACCAGAAATTACGGAAGAGTAAAGCCTCAATCTGTATGAGATATGTGATGGAGACACCTCCCCCCTCCCCCTAGACACCCACCCCCCCTCCCACACACACACACACACATGATACACACACAATGAAACACAGCTGCAACAGTTACACAGCTTTTTTCTCCAACAGGAAAACATTTGAAAATTAAGCACTCAGAGGAACAGTATTCACCAGCCAGTGAACTGACATGCATTCACGGTGACTCACCTGCCAGTGAACTGACATGCATTCACGGTGACTCATCTGCCAGTGAACTGACATGCATTCATGGTGACTCACCTGCCAGTGAACTGACATGCATTCACAGTGACTCACCTGCCAGTGAACTGACATGCTATCACAATGACTCACCTGCCAGTGAACTGACATGCATTCATAGTGACTCACCTGCCAGCAAACTGACATGCATTCATGGTGACTCACCTGCCAGTGAACTGACATGCATTCATGGTGACTCACCTGCCAGTGAACTGACATGCATTCACAGTGACTCACCTGCCAGTGAACTGACATGCAATCACAATGATCACCTGCCAGTGAACTGACATGCATTCACGGTTACTCACCTGCCAGTGGACTGACATGCATTCATGGTCACCTGCCAGTGAACTGACATGCATTCACAGTGACTCACCTGCCAGAGAACTGACATGCATTCATGTGACTCACCTGCCAGTGAACTGACATGCAATCACAATGACTCACCTGCCAGTGAACTGACATGCATTCACGGTTACTCACCTGCCAGTGGACTGACATGCATTCATGGTTACCTGCCAGTGAACTGACATGCATTCACAGTGACTCACCTGCCAGAGAACTGACATGCATTCATGTGACTCACCTGCCAGTGAACTGACATGCATTCATGGTGACTCACCTGCCAGTGAACTGATATGCATTCATGGTGACTCACCTGCCAGTGAACTGACATGCATTCACAGTGACTCACCTGCCAGCGAACTGACATGCATTCACGGTGACTCACCTGCCCAGAATCAACAACATAGATGAGCCAATCCCCATTCTCCTCTTGCAGGCGTTGCCGTATGCACGCCATGTCGGAGGTGTCGTAAGTGTAACCGCCATCGGACTTGGTCATCATCAGGGGCACCTGGTACCCAGGGACGTACATCACCATTCGTCCTTCTTCATCTTTCTCCACCAGACCTGCAAGTACAATGTGCCATTGTCATCAGTGAGACATGCATCACCATCATCATCAGTGAAACATACACCACCATCATCATCAGTGAAATATACACCACTATCATCATCAATGAAATATACACAACCATCCGGATTTCTTCATCTTTCTCCACAAGACCTGCAGGCACAATGTGTTATCGTCATCAATGACACATACATCACCATCATCATCAGGGAAACATACATCACCATCATCATCAGTAAAACATACACCACCATCATCATCAGTGAAATATACACCACCATCCGGATTTCTTCATCTTTCTCCACAAGACTTGCAGAGACAATATGTCATCACTATCAATGAAATAGACATCATCATCAGTGAGACATACATCATCATTAGTGAGACACACATCATCGTCAATGAGACATACATCATCATCAGTGAGACATACATCATCATCAGTGAGAGATGTGTTGCAGCACATTTTGTCACTACGGCACGTCACTTTTGTGACAAAACATGTCAAATATGATGCACAGCCTGCACGTTTTGTCCCTCCGGCATGTTTTGTCACTACGTGCTGACAAAACGTGCCGAAAGGTCCACTCGCTGCACGTTTTGTCACTCCTTCGCCAGAAACACTATAACTTGACTTTTCCTTTCCTCGCTGTGTGTGTGTGTGTGTGTGTGTGTGTGTGTATGTGTGTGTGTGTGTTTGTTTGTGTGTGTGCGCATGCTCACGTGTGTGTGTTTGTGCGTGCCCGCGTGCACGTGTTTGCGCGCATGAGCACGCGCGCACGTTTGTTTGGGTGTGTGTATGTGTGTTTATGTGCATTTGTCCGTGGCAGCGCGCGCGTGCCCACATGTGTGTTGTTGTGTATTGTGTATATTATCCCCACCTCAATCAGCCCTAAACTCAAATTCTGTATTGCTTTGAGTAGACTACGAGGCTACTGCTGCCCGTAGCTCTGTGAGCTGTGTGAAATATGACTATAGATATAGAGACTGAGTGAAAATGTGGTTTAATGTGTGTTGTGGATGTCCTTGTTTGATTGAATGGCTGGTATGGTTCAATGAGATAAAAGGTAAACGTGGACTGACTTTGGGTGTGATGTTTCATTCCATGCAGCATCTTGTACATTTTGTAGCATAACATGTGCCTATCATGTTTTTTCTCGCTCTCTGTCCCTCCCTCACTCTCTCTCTCTCTCTTGCTATCGCTCTCTATGTGTCTCTGTCTCTGTCTTTCTCTGTGTCTGTCTCTGTCTCGGTGTCTGTGTCTTTGTCTGTCTGTCTGTCACCCTCTCTCTCTCTTTCTCTGTGTCTCTCTCTCTCAGACTTTTTTCTCTGTCTCTATCCCTGTCCCTCTTTCTCTCTGTGTCTCTGTCTCTGTCTGTCTGTCTCTTTCACGCACACACGCACGCAAGCACGCACATACTTACGCACGCGTGCGCGCACACACACACACACACACACACACACGTGACACATACAGTATCACATGTACTGATATCCAAGTGAAAAAAAATGAAAAAAGGTGCAATGCCTGCACAATTTGTCACTACTTCGTTAGTGACAAAACGTGCCGTAGTGACAAAACGTGCCACAACAAGATGCATCATCATAAGTGAAACATAAATCATCATCAGTGAGACATGCATCTTCATCCAGCCACCTCCATCTTTCTTCACAAGACCTGCAGCCAGAACGTGTGTTATCATCAGGGTGCTATTCACTACAGCTGAGATGTGAGGATGTCACAGCCTGGAGTATGACAACAGGGGTGACTCAGAGTAGTGTTGGTTTTCTGGAAAGCAGCATCAACGGCACATGGATATCTTGTCGCTCTAAAGGTGCTGATACACGAGCAGTTTTGGCTGTATGGTTGCGGAAAACTGTTTGAACCTCATAATTAAAGCCAGACCTGTACCGCTTAAATGTACTGGCTGCGGCACGATAAAGCCGGAAGATTGATGCATGTAATCATGCCGTTCGTTACTTGAGAGTTCCCACCCCATGTGACACCCAGCCCTTTCCTCCGTTTGTCCAAATGGCAGGTGCTCATTGGCTGGCTGATGCGTTCACCTATTTGGAATACAGCGTGCTGTGTTTGGAACGCACACGTTGAAACTGATGCTCTGAGCCGTTTCAAATGGACAGCTATGCTGACACGCGATCTGTCTGAGATCAGGTTCAGACATTCCTCCTCACCCGTACGGCTGAAATGGCTCGGGTATCATCAGCCCCTCAAGTTGAATGGGAAATACGATACAATACAATAATACTTTATTAATTCTTAAAAAGGAAATTCAGTTGCCTGCCTTTGACAGATAATAACGAGTACGTAAAAACGTAGCCCCTCAAGTTGAATGGGAAACACGATACAATACAATAATACTTTATTAATTCTTAAAAAGGAAATTCAGTTGTCTGCCTTTGACAGATAATAACAAGTACGTAAAAACGTAATTAAATACTATACAGTTTCACTTGCTTAATTAGAATCAAAACTTAATAAAATCAAGGGAATAAACAGTACGAAGCAAATACAGTTGCAATCACAATGACAATGGTGCCCGTATCGTTCGCACACATGCTAATTGTCACACCCTTAAGTTAATCTTAAGTAACACACACACACACGCATGTAAAGCTGCAGGAATTGGCCCTGGTCTAAGGGAGGTAATTTGTCAATTTAAAAAAAATAAAATGTTATCGCTGGTTGTTCTTTCTTTGAGTTCAAAGTCTCCTACACCCAAAGCCTCAAAATCACAGAACCTAAAACTAAAAGTTTCCAAACCATGTTTTATAACGGTTATTTTATTCACTGTATTTACAAGCACTTGTTTTATATTAGTGTAATTTATTAAGCGATTGCTTGTACTGTTAGTAAATGTAAATGGTATATGTTATGGACATGTACGCATGTGAACAAGCGCGTTGAGCTCACTCACCAGGGAACAGCGCTACAGAAAATTTATGGATTATTATTATTATTTATTACCTTTGTCTGTGAGCTCTTTCATCAGTGTTTTCATCCTCTCCTGGTAAAACGACTCCCCCCGGTCCACCAGGTGCACCTGCAGGCGCTCGTATACCTTGTTGAACTCTGGGGAAGGACAAAAACACTACATCAAAAAACTAAAAAACTTTCACTGCAAGGAAGGATGGCAGGAAGGAACTTGTCCTTCTATGATCTAAGACAGAGCGAGGTCAAGAGCGCTTGTGCAGACTCAACGCACAAGGGAGTTAATTGGCACTTGAAAGACATCACACAAACACAACAACAAAGACTAGACTTGAGTCACCTAGGGTAACTCTCACCTGGGACCTGGTATAAATTCACGGTATATAAACTCCACAAGAGACGCATGCCAGTCAACCAAGATGGTTACACTGGGGCAATGCACTGCCGGTCAGTGAAACACATAGTAACAGAAAAAGGAACCAATTATGAACAAAGACACGCACATAAGGTTCACAGATGGAGAGAGATGGAAATAAAGACAGAGGGGGTTCAGGCAACTATGCAGGCAGGTAAACAAGCAGGCAAACAGACTGACTGATTGACAGACTGACAGTATAAAGTAAGGCTTAAACTAAAGACAGAAGAAGAACAACAAAAAAGCACACAACTCAGCATAGCTGCGTGACCCTCCAACATAGAAGTCTCACAGGTTTTTATTATAGCACTGTCAATTTGCCTTGACCGTATCTCTGCACAAGTTAAAATGCAGCATAGTAATTATACAGGTACCTCTCAACAACATGGACATATGTCCATGACCCCTGTCAATGACAGCATGATCTCAAATGTTTACCCTTTTTTGAAAAAATGATTGGGGGGGGGGGGGGGGGACAAGAGAGAATGACAAAGAGAGAGTGACAAAGAGATGCACAGAGAGACAGAGTCACAGACAATACAAGACAGATGCACAGACAAAACAGAAAGACATTTAGCTCATGAGCACAGCAGCGCGCCAACATGAGAACAAAACAGCCCTTACCAGCACAACAGCCCTGACTCACCAGCAAAACAACCCTGACTCACCAGCACATCAACCCTGACTCACTGGCACAACAGCCCCAACTCACCAGCACAACAGCCCTGACTCACCAGCACAACAGCCCTGACTCACCAACGCAACAGCCCTGACTCACCAGCACAACAGCCCTGAGTCACCAGCACATTACCCCCGACTCACCAGCACAACAGCCCTGACTCACCAGCACATTACCCCCGACTCACCAGCACATTACCCCCGACTCACCAGCACAACAGTCACAACTCACTGGCACAACAGTTCTGACTCACCAGCACAACAGCCCTGACTCATCAGCCCTGACTCACCAACACAAAAGCCCTGACACACTGGGACAACAGCACTGACTCACCAGCCCTGACTCACCAGCAAACAACTGCCCTGACTCACCAGCAAACAACTGCCCTGACTCACCAGCCATGGAAATGTTGTAGATCATCTGCCAGGCCTTGTAGTGAGTGGGTTCGTAGGCCTGCAGCTTGACCACACACTGGTAGGCCCGCTTCTTGAAGTCCTCCTCCGAATCAAACCGCCCCTTCGACTCCTGGCGCAACAACAGCAACAACAAAAACAGTCATTCAGTCCAGCACATCATCAGCGCACCATGCAGCCCCTGTGTGCAATCGCATGCACCAACATCTCCGTGCACGTTAAAAATCCCAAACACTGGCAGACATGGGTTAGTTTTTAATTTTCTGGTTATTATTGTCCTACTAATAAAAGCAGTCTCTTTAGCCTGTGTTGAACTGACCTATTAAAAAAACATTTTTTTTTAACTTTTTAACCTTTTGTGTCTTGTCATGTCTTAATCTGAATTCTACTTTTTAAACAACTGTGTTGTAAGTGGGTTCCATTATATCAGAACCCTGGGATCTAAACCTGAGCTCCCCCCCCCCCCCCCCCCCCCCCCCCCCCCCACCCTCACCTTATAGAAGGCTTGCAGGTCGGAGATGGGCGGCTTCTCAGTCAGGAAGTTGGGGAACTTGTCCTGCAGGTGGGCGATGAGCATGCCGAACTGCGTGCCCCAGTCGCCCAGGTGATTGATCCGCAGTACGTCGTGCCCCACCCACTCCAGCAGGCGACTGATGCTCTCCCCGATGATGGTGGACCTGCAAGACCATGCCACCATGAGGAACGTCACAGGTTTGATCCATTTTTAAGGTCAGCGTGTGAAGTCAAAACTCGCATGCAATGCTCCACCAACTGACAATCTCCACTGACCTGTGCATGCCTCTGTAATAAACGACACATGTTCGATCCATTTTTAAGGTCCGCGTGCGAAGTCAAAACTAACATGTAACGCTCCACCGACTCTGACAGTGACTGACCATCTCGCTGATGATCACTGACCTGCATGTGTGATAAACGTCACATGCTTGATCCATTTTAAAGGTCAGTGTGTGCAGTCAAAACCATCGCCGACAGTGGCTGACAAAGTCAGTGTGTGCAGTCAAAACAAACACTGACGGTGGCTGACAATCTCAGTGTGTGCAGTCAAAACCAACATGAACGCTGACAATCTCAGTGTGTGATCAAACCAACTTGACGGTGGCTGACCTCATGTGTGATAAACCAACACTGACGGTGGCTGACAATCTCAGTGTGTGCAGTCAAAACCAACACTGACGGTGGCTGACAATCTCAGTGTGTGCAGTCAAAACCATCGCTGACAGTGGCTGACAATCTCAGTGTGTGCAGTCAAAACCATCACTGACAGAGGCTGACAATCTCAGTGTGTGCAGTCAAAACCATCACTGACAGAGGCTGACAATCTCAGTGTGTGCAGTCAAAACCATCGCTGACAGAGGCTGACAATCTCAGTGTGTGCAGTCAAAACCATCACTGACAGAGGCTGACAATCTCAGTGTGTGCAGTCAAAACCATCGCTGACAGTGTCTGACAATCTCCCTGATGATTGTGGAGCTGAGCATGCCACCATGAAGAACGTCACGTTTGATCTGTTCTTAAGGTTAGTGTTAGCAGTCAAAAATAACGAGCCATGCCCCATCTACTCCAGAAGCAAACCGCTGCTTTCCCTGATGGTTAGTGCACATGTGAAGAGCATGTGGTTTGAAAATTCTGTTTAGCGTATATTAGGGTATGTGCAGGTACCCATGTGTGTGTGTGTGTGTGTGTGCGTGGGAGGTGGTGGTGCAAGTGTCTGTGAGAGCGTGTGTGTGTGTGTGTGTGTGTGTGTGTGTGTGTGTGTGTGTGTTGTGTGCATGCAAGTGTGTATGTGTGTGTGTGTGTGTGTGTGTGTGTGTGTGTGTGTGTGTGTGTGTGCATGTGTGTGTGCGTTTGCATATGTGTGTGTGTGTGTGTGTATGCATGCATGTGTGCATGTGTGTGTGTATGCATGCATGTGTGTGTGTACATGTGTGTGTTTGCATACATGTGTGTGCACACAAGTGTGTGTGTGTGTGTGTGTGTGTGTGTGTCGTGTGCGTTGCACGCGTGCGTGCGTGCGTGTGTGCATGCGCATGCATACACGCATGCACGCATGTGTCCATGTTTGTGCATGTGTGAGTGTGTGTGCATGTATGCGCATGTGTGTGCATGCATGTGTTTGTGCGTGCATGCGTGCTTGCATGCATGCATGTGTGCATGCACGTGCACATGCACACATGCATGCTGGGCAAATAATGAGTCACATCAGGGCAAATTATGAGTATGCACAGCTCTGCCAGCACAGCACAGCAAAGCAAAAGGCAGAAACATACCTGAGGTGACCAACATGCATCTCCTTGGCAATGTTGGGTGATGAGAAGTCAATGACCACCCGCTTCTTGTGCGAGATGGTGGGAGGCTGGATCCCATACATCAGGATGTTCTGAATCTCTTTGGCGACAAAGTCCTTGCTGAGGTACACGTTAATGAAACCAGGTCCTGCCACCTCCACCTGAAATGAATTGTAAAAGACTATTTATACAGCGTTTACACCTAACTTAAACGTGAGTAAATTTGTGTTTCACGCACAGTCAACCAGTGCGGTTATATCAGGGCGATTACACCTAACGTAAGCATGATGCACATAATAACAACAATAATAATAATAAATGGGCTACTTCAGCACCCATCTACTATACATGGTGGGAGCACAGGGCATTTTACAGTAACACTAGCAACACACACTCACACACGCACAGTGCACACACACATGCACGCACACGCACACACACACACACACACAAAATGGTGGAATAGATGGTTTTGAACGAGGAAGAAGAATCAAAGTGGTAGAGTGTTTGAGGGAAACTATGGGCCTGGGTAAAAACAGCAATCTTTCATCAAATGATAATAATAATGATAATACAAAACAACAGAATGAAGAGAACAATAAAACCCTACTCATTATATTTTTTTTTTCTCCATAAATGCAGCACAACACTTTATTCAACTTTCAAGGTATTCCTCGTCACTTCCAACACACATGCATGCATACACACACAAACCACAAACCACAGACACACATGCATACAGGTAATTAAGCCATACAACAATCTATTCAGCATTCAGAGGAAAAAAGACGGGTCTTGAGATTGACTGTAAGCAGTTGCTTCTCTTGACGTGCTAATTTATTCAGCAAGTAGGGCCTGAGCATCAACCTTTTTTTCCTTTAATCCCTGTTTCATTCTTCTTTTTTCCAGCTGCATTACCATTTTTATTCCACCATGCTGTATATATATATGCATTTACTCAGGATCTTGTGTAGTCATTGATTCATGGAAGAAGCCGGGGCGGGCGAGAGGGGGAGAGAGTGAGAGTGAGATATATATACATATATTTCTTTTACGTTTTATTTTATTTTATTGTTATTTTAAATGTACCTTCTTGAGTCTTGAGCCCATGTGTCAAAGGAAAATTTTCATTTTTATGCTTTGTATACTGATGAATAATAAAGATTTATTTCATTGATTTCATTCATTAATTTCTTCTCTCTCTCTCTCTCTCTCTCTCTCACCTTGCCTCTCTCTCTCTCTCTCTCTCTCTCTCACCTTGCCTCTCTCTCTCTCTCTCTCTCTCTCTCTCTCTCTCTCTCTCTCTCTCTCTCTCTCATGTTGTTACCTTATCGCAGAAGTCAGTTTCTGGCAGTTTTTCCAGAATAGTTTGTGCCACATCCCGAGGGTTCACATTTTTCCCACTGCTGCTGCCCAGCAACTGAAACACATTCACAAAAGTGTTTTTCTCCAAAAATCTGAAACAAGAATGACTACTAGTGTTTTTCTCCAATAGCACAGCCATCTCTCTCAGTATCACACTGAAACACATTCATAGCAGTGGTTTTCTCCAGTAACAGAGCTAATACTCTATTCACTGAAACATTCAGAACAGGTTTTTTCTCCAACAGCACAGCCATCTCTGTCAAACTGAAACACATTCAGCACAGTGTTTTTCTCCAATAACAGAGCTAATACTCTATTTCACTGAAACATTCAGAACAGGGTTTTTTCTCCAATAACATAGCCATCTCTATTCCACTGAAACACATTCAGAACAGTGTTTTTTCCAATAACATAGCTATCTGTAGCAGTAGCACAATGAAATATATTTAGAACAGCGTTTTTCCCCAATAACACAGCTATCTTGAGCACACTGAAACACATTCAGAACAGCGTTTTGTCCAATAACATAGCTATCTCTATCATACCGAAACATTCAAAACAGTGTTTTTCTCCAATAGCACGATTATCTCTAATTGTTCTCCAATAACATAGCTATCTCTAGCACACTGAAACACATTCAAAACAGCGTTTTTCTCAAATAACACATCTATCTCAAGCACACTGAAACACATTCAGAACAGTGTTTTTCTCCAATAACATAGCTATCTCTAGCACACTGAAACACATTCAGAACAGTATTTTCTCCAATAAGATGGCTATCTCTAGCAGTAGCACATTGAAATATATTCAAACAGAGTTTTTCTCCAATAACACAGCTGTCTGGAGCATACTGAAACACATTCAGAACAGTGTTTTTCTCCAATAACACAGCTATCTCTATTACTTTTAGTATTAGTGTAGTATCACACTGAAACACATTTAGAACAGTGTTTTTTCTCCAGTAACACAGCTATCTCTATCACACTGAAACAGATTCAGAAGTATTTTTCTCCAATAACACAGCTATGTATCTATCACACTGAAACACATTCAGAAAAGTGTCTTTCTCCAATAATACAGCTATCTCTATCACACTGAAACACATTCAGAATAGTGTTTTTCTCCAATACCACAGCTATCTCTGTCACACTGAAACACATTCAGAACAGTGTATTTTTCCAATAACACAGCTATCTGTTCTGAAACACATTCAGAACAGTGTTTTTCTCCAATGACATAGCTATCTCTATCACACTGAAACACATTGAGAAGTGTTTTTCTTCAAGTTACCAGGTGACCTCCAGAGTGTTCACTGGGGAATATGCTACAAAGTACAATAGCATTCAGTCTTTTTTCTCTCCACCATTTTCTGGTTGGTGTACCTGTGCAAGACTCATGGCGCTGTTGCACTGGTAGTCAGCCATCTTAGCGCTGGGGGTGACGAGGACGGGGGGGTTGTTCAGCTCGGGGAAGGCACAAGTGATGGCCAGTCGGAATACATCCTCCAGCATCCGCTGAAGACTGACCGCCCCTGACCGCTGCTTCGACTGCTCCTCTGTCAGAAACTGCAACAATAATAATATTCAATAGTAATAACGGACAAACATTTTTACACATGTACAGTGTAAGAAGGACAACACACACATGCACACACACACTCACACACACACAAACACACTCTGCGACAGAGAGAAAAAGGTTGTACACAAATGCAGGAAATAAAATGTGTCACCCCCTACAGCACTGCTACTATTCTACTAACTATAGGAGCAGAACATTCTTCCATTCAACAAACTGCAACAGGATAAGTATAAGATTTACATTTGTCACCGTTTGATCATCGCCTTGTGGTTTTCCAAAAGGGTCTTTTCCTAAAAATAAAATTGCAATTGTTTGTATTGTCCTATTAAAATTTAAAATTAGCATTCTTTTTAACCCTTTATGTGTTTGGATCTTACAGCAATACATGAATAGATGGCAAGGCTATCCACAGGCAAGCTACAGGGTATGAACAAGAGAATAATTCCAGTGACTCAGTAGATTTTTAACTGAAGTTGGTCTTGACAAGAACTACAAAAGATGAAAAGGTTGCAGCACTGGCATACGAGAAGTCATAAACTTGCTTCATCGCAACGCGACCAGCTCCATCACAAATTGCATCATCGCAATATGACCAGCCTCATCACAAATTGCACCATCACATTCACAACATGACCAACTCCATCTGAGAGATGATGACCAAAGTGATCACACTGTTTTAGGTGCTCCCCCCCCCCCCACCCCCCCAACTAAAAATTTGCTCATGCTTAGAATCACTGAATCTGATTGCAAAAACCTTCATGCTTACCATATACTATATAGCAGACCAAAATACATAATATATATATATACATAATATATATATATATACATAATATAATATATAATACATAATATAATATTAACCAAGTTCACACACTGGGCAAAGTATCATTTACCATGGAATGACAACCTAGCTGAAGTAAAGTTAACAAACATATGTACATGTCTATATATATAATTATAAGTTACAACGGAGACAAATTTTACAAAATGCTTGTGGTAGCAGTAACCAGCATCACAGTTCATACCCTCTTCAAATGGTCCAGCTGGTACGTAAGTTTGGCATTTTCCATCTGCAGCTTTTCCACCACAGGGGAAACAACTCCGCTGGCCTGGAACTTGGTGGGATCCTGAAGAATCTCAATCTCCTTCCTCAGCTGAACAATTTCTTGCTCCTGGTGAAAACACATGTGCATACAGTTCAGTTTATAAAACAAAGCTGAAGAACAACAAGGAGTCAGAACACCATGTCCCGCTCTGAGGCCCACCGAGTACTTATGATACTTGCGGCAGCTCCTGCCAATGATATCCCACTGTGTCTCCGTCCCACTCAGTATTTACTGGGCCCATTGTGTACAGGGCCCACTGAGTATTTACCAGGCCCATTGTGTACAGGGCCCACTAAGTATTTACCAGGCCCATTGTGTACCAGGCCACTGAGTACTTACCAGGCCCATTGCATACTGGGCCTACTATTTACCAGACCCATTGTGTACCAGGCCACTGTGTACTTACCAGGCCCACTGAGTACTTACCAGGCCCATTGTGTACTGGGCCCACTGAGTATTTACCAGGCCCATTGTGTACCAGGCCACTGAGTACGTACTAGGCCTACTGAGTACTTACCAGGCCCATTGTGTACTGGGACCACTGAGTGCTTACCAGGCCCATTGTGTACCACTACCAGGCCACTGAGTATGCATCAGGCCCATTGTGTTCCGGGCCCACTGAGTACTTACCAGGCTCACTGTTTCCCAGTCCAATAGCATATCAGGCCCACAGTGTACCACTACCAGGCCCATTGTGTACCAGTTACACTGTGACCCAGTCCCACTGTGTCTCAGTTGCATGTTGTACTAGGCCCATTGTGTACCAGTTACATTGTGTCCCAGTCCCATGGTATACCAGTTACATGGTGTACCAGTACCATTGTGATTGTGTCCTAGTCCCATGGTGTCCCAAGCATATGGTGTACCAAGCCCACTGTGTCCCAGTCCCATTGTGTACCAGTTACATGGTGTACCAGTCTCATTGTGCGCTAGTCCCATGGTGTCCCAAGCATATGGTGTACCAGGCTTAATTCTGCATCAAATTGGATGGCCTTTCTGAAAAACATTGTGTCCCATCCCCACAATTATATGGGTTATGCGGGGGTTATTATCAGCTCACGGTCTAGTTGGCCAGTGCCAGCAACTAAAGTGGCTGGTTTAAACAGGCTCTGTCCTGGTGGTAGTGTTGCTTAATGTCCTCAGATGTCAGTTGACATATTAGGGACAAGCTGAGACCAATGCCGAAGCATGGTTCAATATAGCTTTACGTCCACGGAAACCAGAAGGCTCGTTAGGACGGACAGCCCAGGACGGCCACCTCGACTCTCACACAGCTCCTGAACTATGGCTCTGTCCTGAGTGTGTTGTTGTTTTTATTTGTGTGTGTATTTTCTCTCCCCCCCCCCCCCCCCCTTTTTCTTTTCTTTTTTTCTTTTCTTCTCATTTTCATAATCATATAAAAACCATTTAATTCAGTAAATATATTACGGGTCTTGAGATCACCTGTGAGGTTGACAATGCTAAAATAAAAACAAATTGTTCCTAACGAACGAACTCAGTTTCAACGTGTTCGGGCGGCGACGGGGCTAAAAAAAAGTGGACAGTGAATGAGACATTAAATGGCCATCATCGCTGCCCATCTTACTTCAGGAGTCATTCTGGTGGTGACAGTGTAGCGTTAGGCCTACCTAGGTACAATCTCCCTCTTCCCCCACCTCCTGAGTTCTGTTCACGCCAATACCTCTTCGGAGACGACACGGCGTTAAAACGTTTAACCAACCAACCGTCTTTGACATTACACGGACATGTCCATAACCAAAAGGTATTCCATGTCGAAAACATATATGCTGATAAAGAAACCAACAAAAAAATGTAAACTCACAGCTTGCTCCACGCGGTGAAGATACTGATCTATTTCGTCTGCCATGTTGCAACAAACCGCAACGTGCTCGGGAAGAAAGTAGGTGATAATTTTGATTGAGTTTATAATTAAAGTAGTTCTCTACATATTAATATATTGGCAAAGGATAGTAGAAACATACTAAGTTTCTTGTTTTATATATTATCGTGTTATTGCATCGCTGTTGTTGTTTTTAGTTTGTTTGCTTAAGAACGTAAAATAAATACCGGAAGTGCCGATTGGTTTTGACTGTATTTTAGAAGATGGCGGCTTCCTGTGCTCCTTGAGGAAAGGTTTCAGGAAGAAATCGCCAAAATAAGGTATTGTTCTGTGAGTATAGTTGAAATATACCGGCCGCAATTCAGTGTACTCTAAAACAGTATGTAAGGGTGCCCCGCTGATTTGTGTTGCGTGCTTAAATCGCTTAAAAATCATGAAAGAGAAGATCTATCAAATGTTTTGAACAACAAACTAACATGCAAAGCGTAGTGCAAAATGTCAACATTTTCGAAGACTCTGACACTTTTAGTGCATGCCGGGTTATTTTAATGTTTCCATAATACACTGAACTCTGACATGTACTACGGGATCTTTAACCTGCGTAAGTGATCTTTTTTGTTTGAGTATACGGTATAGGCTACAAGTACAGATAATTATACGCACGAGGGACCACAGTTTACAGACTCGGGTAGGTAGGTAGTGTTGCTTAATGTCCTCAGATGTCAGTTGACATATTAGGGACAAGTTGTGACCAATGCCGAAGCACGGTGCAATAAATCTGTACGTCCACGGAAACGAGAAGGCTCGTTAGGACGGACAGTCCAGGACGTCCACCTTGACTCTCACACAGCTCCTGAACCATGTCTCAATCTCATCAGTCATCTGAAGGTTTTATAGTCCGCTCCCCACCCCCCACCCCCCCCCCCCCCCCCCCCCCCCCATACCCCTCTCCCCCCTTCTCCCGTCCCTCATAAGCCTTATGGTTTCTGTGGACGTTAGGCACCATGTTTACTTACTTTTAGAATCCACACCGGTGAGAGAAGGTGTAATTTATTTTAAAATGTATCACTTTAATTTGTTAAAAAATTTTTTTTTTTTACACATGTTCATCAACTTCATGTGATAGTTGGTAATTATCAAATAAAATATACATTTCTTTGACATTGTTGTTTTTTTGTGCACAGACATGTTTCAAAATCAGCATGCTAACATTGCTCCAGACTTCCATTTTCATCACAGTCCACCCAGCTCAGTCACACATAATATACTCCATGTTGCCCTTACAAACTGAACACTAACCTGACCAACGTTACCAGCACCATGGCCAACACGTCAGTGTGCACTGACACCACGGAGGCCATAGAGCTGTATGAACCTCAGGGCCTGTTCCTCAAGCCGGTGGCCAAGATCAACATCTGTGCCCAGCTTCCGCAGCTGAAGACACCGGGCAAAACCATCTCCAACTGGGAGGTGATGGAGAAGGTCAAACACATGATCCGCCCAGAGACCTTCCTCTCCGTCAAGGTGTGTTTTGCGCTGTTTCAGTCTCAGAGACCTTTTTAGTGTAGATCTGCATAGCTGTACCGATGCATCATGTATGTATGCACACACAATATTGCGATGGCTCCTTCAGTCACTCAGTTTGTCTCTGACTCAGTGCATTATTTATATTTACAATCTTTGTGTTATCTGGTAATTTCCGGTATTTCAACAGTTAAGATCAGCATATTATATACCAGGGAAACATACCAATTACCAGCTGTTATTTTGTTTGGCAGGTTCTCAATGAAAAAAAAGAAAAAAAAGTGTCAGAGCACTGAGAGAGAAACACAGAGAGAGTGTGTTTGTGGGGTGTTTGTGTGTGTGTGCGTGTGTGTGTTGTGTGTGTGCATATTCTAGACAGGGCAGGAAGCAGGGTGTTTTGCTTAGAAGAGCTCTAGTGGTAGTCGTAGTAGTAGTAGTAGTATACATGTATGGACAGCCATGTAGTATCTGACCAGTTACAGTGATTATCTGACCAGTTTCCGTGAACCACTTTCACCACCTTATCCTGTTATAATGGTGGATGTCACACCAGACAGTGACCAGTTAAAAAAAAATGTTTAGCGAGGTCGCTGATTTACTTATGACCAATAACAACAGGTTTTCCTCCTGTGCAAGGCAACCTGAAGTTCTCTTGGGAAAATGCATCCAAATCATTCAGCTTCAGGTCAGTAAAGTAAACGCCATCTTTGACAGGTGGCCAAAAGCACAATGGAGTTCATCCGCTTGGAGGGAGAGATCGAAAACAAGAGCAAGCTGGCGCTGCTCATCATGAAACTGGACGGCAAGACCATCAAGCTCAGCGGCTTCCCAGAGTCCCTCAAGGTCAGAGCCGCGGAGACCAAGGTCACCTTCCCTGTGCGCCATGACTGGGACTCGTACTTCCGCGATGCCAGGAACATGAACGAGCTGCGGCCAGGGGAGCGGCCCGACACCATCCACCTCCAGGACCTGCCCACCCGCTGGTTCGCCAAGCGCTCTGACAAGACCAAGAGCCCTGACCAGCGGCTGAAGCCCTGCGAGGACGTCGTGCGGCGGGTGTTTGAGACATTTGGGGAGGTCCGCTGCGTGGACATCCCTGTGCTGGACCCCTACAGGAAGGAGATCATGGGCTCCATGGCCAAGCCGGGCACCATCCAGACGTTCAACTACGGCCAGGACATCAACTTCGAGGCCTACGTGCAGTTCAAGGAGTACATCAGCTTCGTGAAGGCCATGGACGCCTTGCGTGGGATGAAGCTCCTGTACAAGGAGGATGACGACAAGGCCCTCTCCGCCAACATCAAGGTGAGGGAGGGAGCTGGGGTCATCTCATCACAGTTTTGCATCGTCACGTGAACGTTGTGGTAGCATTTAGCAAGGTGTCCTTGTTTGTAAAGATTCATTTGTTTGTCTCTTTGTTTTTGTTCATTTTCTTCTTCTTCTCAGTTGTTTTTAGTGGTCCACCACTTCTGCTTTCATCTTTTTCGTCTTCCTGTTGTTGTTGGGATTGCTTTGAGTTTGAGCAGAAAACATGGCAGGTTTATGATTGTGGAAAAAAGAAATGTCTTCATGTTTGATTTGAAGGACTCCAGAGAAGGTTTCTGTCGGAGAGGAAGGGGAAAGGTGTAACTCTAACATTAAGCTATCATGCTGGATGTGAGCAGGTGTGAGGGTGCATGTTTTCGTTATCATCAGTGACTGACAGTGATGGATGCAGTGGTCATGTGACTGCAGGTAACACTAACAAGTAACATTAAGCTGTGCTGCTGTATGGTTATGACTAGCACAGTAGTAGTATACGGGTGCATTTTTGTTTTGTTTTTGCTTATCATATCATCATTGACTGATAGTAGTGGATGCAGCGGTTGTGTGACTGCAGGTAACACTAACGAGTAACAACTAACATTAAGCAGTAAGGCCGTATGATCATCTATGAGGATGCACGGTTTTGTTATCCACATTGACTGACAGTGACAGATTCTGTGGTTGCATGACTGCAGGTAGCGCTAACATTAATCTGTTATTGCTGTATGAGCTGGTGTGAGGGTGCATGTTTCTCGTCATCGTCATTGACAGTGACGGATGCAGTGGTTGTGTGACTTCAGGTAACACTAACATTAAGCAGTTAATGCAGAATGAGCAGGTGTGCAGGTGCATGTTTCTCGTCATTATCATTGACTAACAGTGACAGATGCTGTGGTTGTGTGACTGCAGGTAACATTAACTTAAGCTGCTAATGCTGTTAGAGCAGGTGTGAGGCTGCATGTTTTCATTATCATCATTGACTGACAGTGATGGATGCAGCGGTTGTGTGACTGCAGGTAACACTAGCATAAGCTGTTAGTGCTGTGTGAGGCTGGTGTGAACTTTTGAAAGGCTGCAGGGTTTTTTTCTCTTTCTCATTATCATCATTGACTGACAGTGACGGATGCAGCGGTTGTGTGACTGCAGGTAACACTAGCATGAGCTGTTAGTGCTGTGGGTGTTTCTCATTATCATCATTGACTGACAGTGACGGATGCAGCGGTTGTGTGACTGCAGGTAACACTAGCATAAGCTGTTAGTGCTGTGTGACTGTGAGGCTGCATGTTTCTCATTTATCATTGATGCATACGATGAGCAGTGCGGATGCAGCGGTTGACACTAGCTGAGGTAGGCTTGTGAGCTGGTCATAACACCTGCGGACAGGAGATGCAGCGGGGAAGAGCGAGGATAGAGAGCTGGAGTGCTCTGTGAGCCTGCGTTCTATGAATCAGCTGCACTGGCAGTGAGAGATGAGGAGGAGGAGCGGAAAATAGAAAAGGTAGTGGTGTCTGTAGGCTGCTGTTTCTCATTTGAGTCATTATCATCATTGACTGACAGTGACGGATGCAGCGGTTGCCTGTCTGCAGGTGGACTTTGACAGGACGAAACACCTGTCGGACAAGATGATTCGCAAGCGGCGGCAAGAGCGGGAGAAGCTGGAGGCTCTGGAGAACCTGCGTCTGGAACAGGTGCGGCAGGAGAGAGAGGAGGAGGAGCGGAAAAAGGAGGTAGAGAGGTGAGTGGTCTCTTGGCGTCGGTTACTATAAATGCTAGTGCATTACTAACTTATTTCAGTTATGAATAGGACGCACCTTGTTAACATGAAGAGGAAGAAAGAGGTGAGTGGTCTCTTGGCGTCGGTTACTATAAATGTTAGTGCATTACTAACTTACTTCAGTTATGAATAGGACACAGCTTGTTAACGTGAAGAGGAAGAAAGTGGTGAGTGGTCTCTTGGCGTCAGTTACTGTAAATGCTAGTCCATTACTAACTTACTTCAGTTATGAATAGGACGCACCTTGTTAACGTGAAGAGGAAGAAAGAGGTGAGTGGTCTCTTGGCATCAGTTACTGTAAATGCTAGTGCATTACTAACTTACTTCAGTTATGAATAGGACACAGCTTGTTAACATGAAGAGGAAGAAAGAGGTGAGTGGTCTCTTGGCGTCGGTTACTATAAATGCTAGTACATTACTAACTTACTTCAGTTATGAATAGGATGCACCTTGTTAACATGAAGAGGAAGCAAGAGGTGAGCGGTCTCTTGGCGTCAGTTACTGTAAATGCTAGTGCATTACTAACTTACTTCAGTTATGAATAGGACACACCTTGTTAACATGAAGAGGAAGTGATTTATCATTTGGCAACAATAACAATTACAATATACTTTATTAATCCCAGACCCAGTGGGAAATTAAAGCTGTTGTTCGATCGCACAACGAAGAACATAATAATTCTAAATCATGAACCACACACACATACACTAATACACACTCTTAGACATACGCCCCTTTTCTCTCAATCTGCATACACTAATACTTAGTTATAGCAAACCCAAAATTACCTGGAATAATGCTTTCCCCAACCCTCCATTAGAAACAGATGTCTTGACGCATGCGCACACTCAGTTATTGACTGGTATAATTTTCATTAAAAACTGACGCTCTGTCATGGGTAAAAAAGGCGTCAGTTACTTCAGGTATTGTTAGGGCAGACCTGGGTGAATGGAGGCAGAGAGGTGACTGATCTGTTATCAGTTACTTCAGGTATTGTTAGGACAGACCTGGTTGAATGGAGGCAGAGAGGTGACTGATCTGTTATCAGTTACTTCAGGTATTGTTAGGGCAGACCTGGGTGAATGGAGGCAGAGAGGTGACTGATCTGTTATCAGTTACTTCAGGTATTGTTAGGGCAGACCTGGGTGAATGGAGGCAGAGAGGTGACTGATCTGTTATCGGTTACTTCAGGTATTGTTAGGACAGACCTGGGTGAATGGAGGCAGAGAGGTGACTGATCTGTTATCAGTTACTTCAGTTATTGTTAGGACAGACCTGGGTGAATGGAGGCAGAGAGGTGACTGATCTGTTATCAGTTACTTAGGTATTGTTAGGACAGACCTGGGTGAATGGAGGCAGAGAGGTGACTGATCTGTTATCAGTTACTTCAGTTAAAGGCACTCTTAATATGGCACAGTCATGGCACAAAGTATCTCCAGCAACATCTCCAAGGCCTTTCTTCGCTTCAGGTACTTGGGTACATGACACATTTTGTGTGTGGGTGTGGGTGTGGGGGTGTGTGTGCTAGTGGCCAAAACTGACCATGTGATATAATGATGCATCTGATTGGCTTCTGCCCCCCCCAACCCCCCACCCCACCCCCTGTGAATTATAGCCGTGTTACAGCTGACTCACTGACCACCTGTATGTTTGCAGGCAAAAGAAACTGGATGTTGAGAGAGAGAGACAGAGGAGAAAGGAAGAGAAGCAGCGACTGAAGGAGGAGAGAAGGAAGGAGAGAGAGGAGAAACGAAGACAGAAACGCATCGAGAAGAAGCAGAAGGAAGAGGAGGAACGGATGCAGCTAAAAATAGCTCTGGAAGAGCGACGGCTTCTGATTGCGCAGAGAAAGCTGGAATCTCTTCGCCTGCTGTCCGAGCTGTTTGAGAGGGTCAAGGTTGGTTGGTAGATGATTGGTAGAGGTGTACTTCAGGTGAAACTGAATTGTGTTCACTCATAGGCAGGGGAGAAAAACCAAGTGAAACAAAGCTCATGGCCAGTATTTTGAAAGACAAAATCTAAAACTAAAAATCGAAAACATGCAAAACGATAGAATTTAGAATGCTTTCAGTCCATTATTTCTCAAATGTGTACACTGCTAAACGTCAGGAATGCAATATGGTTGCTGCTACTGTGCTGTTAGTTAGAATCCAAATTTTATACACAATCTTTGAATTTGGCATTAGAATTATTCAAGCTTACATTTTTTGCCTTCTAATTACACTTTACTCTGATGAACACCCTCATTAATTACTAATTATAATAAATTTTATTACCTTCTTTTGTTGTTTTTAACTCAAATGGCTATAACAGACACCTCAAATGATTTTTTTGTTTTATTTTAACCACCCACGTTGCTTACGGCAGTCCAGATAAAACCAAAATCATTTCAATTGAGATGGAACTTTTTATACCCGGGGCCTCATGTTTGCACTCATATTTGGATGCTATGTTGCATCCGCAGTCTTAGTAGTACCCAAACCTTTCGGGGGGCGCTGACAGCAGGCGGTGGACAGGTGTGCAGAGATAAAGAGTGCCCCTTCAGTGGTGTAACCAGTTTTGGCAGAGTTTCAAGGAAGGTGCCAGAAAGCGATGCGTGGAGCATAATAGTGCCACTGTCTATGAGAACTGCAGTAAGTGTGTGTGCGTTTCAGGATGAGAAAGTGAAGCAGGATGTGGAGGCGCAGGAGGCAGAGCTGGAAGAGCAGCGCAAACAGGAAGTGCTGGAGCAGCAGAGGCGCCGCCTGGAGGAGGAGCGGCAGAAGGCGGAGGCCAAAATTCAAAAGAAGCTGCAGATGCGGCAGCAGGAGGTGGAGCTGAGGGAGAAAATTCTCAAAAATGTCAAGGTGGGGATTGTGGGTGTGTGCGTCTGTGTAGGGGTGTGGGGGTATGTGGGTGTGCATGTGTGTGAGTGTGGGTGTGGGTGTTTATATGAGTGTGTGTGAGTGAGTGTGTGTGTGCATGCATGTGTGCGCTTTGTGTGTATGGGTGTGGGGGTATGTGGGTGTGCATGTGTGTGTGTGTGTGTGGATATGGGTGTGGGTGTTTATATGTGTGTGTGTAAGTGAGTGTGTGTGGTGGGGTATGTGCAGGCATGTGTGTGGGTGTGTTTGGGGGGGGCAGAGGGCAGTAGCAAGTTGGAGGCAGTGCGAGTCCTTAATACTTTTCCCTGAAGTCTTGTGTTCACTGGACCATGCAATCAAGCCAAGGTGGGTAAAGTAGAGGGCAGTGTTAAATTTTGAATCATTTCCCTGAATTATGTGTTCACTGGACCATGCGATCATACCAAGGTGGAGTGGGTAGGGGGCAGTGTTAATCTTGAATCAAGGTTGAGTGGGTAGGGGGCAATACTAGTCTGGAATCATTTCCCTGAAATGTGTGTTCACTGGACCATGCAATCAGGCCAAGATGGAGTGTCAGGGGCAGTGTTAAATTTTGACATTCCCTAATTCTGTGTTCACTGGACCATGTGATCATACCAAGGTTGAGTGAATATGGGGCAATGCTATTCTGGAATAATTTCCCTGAAGCCTGTGTTCACTGGACCATGCAATCAGGCCAAGATGGAGTGAGTCAGGGGCAGTGTTAAATTTTGAATCATTTCCCTGAATTCTGTGTTCACTGGACCATGTGATCATACCAAGGTTGAGTGGGTATGGGGCAATGCTAGTCTGGAATAATTTTCCCGAAGCCTGTGTTCACTGGACCATACAATGATACCAACGTTGAGTGGGTAGGAAGCAATGTTAGTCTGTAATCATTTCCCTGAAGCCTGTGTTCATTGGACCATACAATGATACCAAGGTTGAGTGGGTAGGGGGCTATGCTAGTCTGGAATCATTTTCCTGAAGTGTGTGTTCACTGGACCATGCAATCAGGCCAAGGAGCAGAAGGACCAGGACAAGCAGAGGGAGGAGCTTCGTCTCAAGATGTCCGGCTCCCGCCGCCTCAAGAGCGCCGTCATCATGAAGAAACGCCTGTCCTCCATCGTCCACGGCCGTGCCTCCTCCTCCTCCTCCTCTGGGGGCGAGGACCACCCCCCTCCTGCCCCCAAAGACAGCAAAGATAAGAAGAGCAAGGATGAGGGTGTCAGCAACAAGGACAGGATAGAGGTGAAGGACAATGACAGCAAGGAGGACAGCAACTCAGGGATTGAACTCATTACCTCATCAGAAGACGAGGATGGGCCTAGCCAAAAGAGACCGAAGTGAGTGGAGTTCTGGTTATAGTGGCTGGGTGGTTGGTTGGTGGCTGGTTAATAATAATAATAATACAGAACACATAATAATACAGCCAGCCTAATCCAACTAGACTGGCTCAAAGCACTTCACAATTCAAAGCAAGAATGAACATCAGAATCAATACATGAAACATGCATACACCAGACGATCCAACGCCAACAGCAAAGCACAGGCAAACAGGCACACATCCTGGAACAATCAGTGCAACCCAGACATGTAATGCAGCAATACATTGACAGACCATGGACACATCTCGTGATTGCAAATCAAACACAAAGAGCATTATAATAATCATACATAAAAAAATTTTTTTTAATGGTTCTTGATTAATTGAGGGTGCATGAAGAATGGCTGCCAAGGAGAGATTTGTTTTCACTCTTTGAGACTAGTTGTTTTAGTGTATCGTGGCTTGGTTAGATTGTTTCCTAGTTGACATTGCAAACTCCTAGCATCGGTTGATGATGTTCTTCCTCCAACCACTGCCATAGGTCTCCAACAACTGTCAGCAGGCAAATTTTCCATTCGCAGCGGTACTCAAATGGCAGTAAGTTTGTAACCACACAGACAGCTTGGGTAGACCTCATTTCACTTAAAACCAGTCACAATGCTATGCCAACTGAATAATTTTTTTACCAGGGCAGACACACCCAATGTTTACATATGTGCTTCTACGCTATATTGCTTCCACGTGAGTAAGTAAGTTGGGGTTTTACACCCAGCCAACCAGTATGTTTATATCAGAGTGAACTTCCTCACAACCACACTACTGAAACTTTCTGCACAAAGATAGTTAGTGCCCCTTCAATGGTGTGACTAGTTAGGACTGTTACAACAACATAGCTCAAACTGAAAGAGATAAGTGGCTTAGCTCTCCATCTCATTCATCGTTTTTTACTGTTTAACTGTTGTTTAAGTGTGGTTTTGTAGTTTGATAAAGAGGACTACCCCAGTAAAATGCATGTTTTGTTTTGTCCTAATAAACAGCATTGTTTTGAACCTTTTAATTTTATGTGTTTGTAACCAGTTAGAGTTTATTTAACCAGGGTTTGCAGGAAGGGTACCAAAATGGAATGGGCGGGCGCCGTACTGACAAATTCAGTTCAAATTCAAAATACTTTATTGTCTGTTACAATCGTAAAGATTCATAACAATTAAACGGAAATGTTTCTTCTCTCACGCCCTGTCTGCCACATAAAATAATGTAGTTTTTTGTTTTTGTGTCTGTAGATCAAATGTAGTTTTTGTTTTTGTGTCAGTAGATCAGATGTAGTTTTTGTTTTTGTCTATAGATCAAAGGTAGTTTTTGTGTCTGTGTCTGTAGATCAACTGTAGTTGTTGTTTTTTGTGTCTCTAGATCAAATGTAGTTTTTGTTTTTGTGTCTGTAGGTCGACCTCCACGCTGGAACGCGTCCTGCAGGCCAACAAGCTGCGGGCGTGGGGCGGGGAGCCAGAAGAGGAAGACGACGCCTTCCGACACAAACCCCTCCCCAAGCCCATGCCTGTCAAACGCAAGCTCAAGAGGGAAAAGATCCTCATCATCAAGCGCGTGCACGACGAGGAGCCGTCAAAAAAGGACGATGACTCGGACTCGGGCGACTCCACCATCACCATCATCCCTCCGCCGAGGTCGTCCTTCGCTCCACCGGACGACCCCGCCAACTTCATGCCCCCACCCGGCTTCATCCCCCCACCCTGGGGGCCGTTCCCCCCGCCGGGAATGATGCCCCCTCCGTGGGCAGGTCCCCCGCCCCCTGGCTTCATGCCCCCACCCTGGTTTGGGCCCCGAGGTCCTGGAGGTCCTCCTGGTCCTCACTTTGGGCGGGGCCGGGGGCGGGGCCGAGGGCGGGGCTTTCACACGTTCAAACAGCCCTACCTGAAAAAGTACAACGCCCCACGCCAGAGTGACTCTGGTCCCGACAGTCCTGGCTCCGGCTCGGGGTCCATCTCGTACAAACTGTCTCAGAAACTGTCCACGAAGAAAGACATTGACGGGCGGTACATGTTTCCGCTCACCTGATGGGCGGAGCGAGTAGCGAAGGGTTTGGTTGTTTGTGACTGCACCTGTTTGCTCCGGTGGCTGCATGTACTAACAAGGCGAGCGAGACTTGAACCTCCCCATGTCTGATCTGGGTTTCGCTGAGCATGGTCTTGAGTTACCATCGTGCATGGTGCTCGGCTTCAGCATATGAATAACCCTCAGAACCTTGACTTAGTTCCAGCAGACAGCCAGCCCATAAGGCTGGCGCTTAGAGCTGGCATCGTTGGAGCCAGGCGATGAGAGCTTCATTCCCCCTGAATCCGGCAGCATTGTGTTGCAGACAGGTTCCTGTTTGGCCTGGTCTTCAGTTGCAACAGAGCGATTTGGGGGAACACGGCTTTCAAAAGAGAACGTGACAGAGCCTGATGACACAGCGTGGCATGTCAGCCATGTGTGGGGCTTGGCTAGTACGCCTATTCTCTGGTTTCATTGGCCGATTCGGGTACGAGTCTCCTGTGTTCTGATTGGTTGCAAGAGTGCATCAGATGTGTGTACTGGTTGGTTGGTTGAAAAAGTGCGTGTGTGTACTTACTGGTTGGTAGGTTGAAAAAGTGCATCATATGTGTACTGTGTACTGGTTGGTAGGTGGAAAGAGTGCATCAGATGTGTGTACTGGTTGGTAGGCTGAAAGAGTGCATCAGATGTGTGTACTGGTTGGTAGGCTGAAAGAGTGCATCAGATGTGTGTACTGGTTGGTAGGCTGAAAGAGTGCATCAGATGTGTTTTTGGTACTACGGTTGTGTGGAGGCTGAAAGATGTCTTGGATCAAAATGTCTGTGTGTACTGGTTGGTAGGCTGAAAGAGTGCATCACTTAGCTTGATGTTGTGTACTGGTTGGTAGGCTGAAAGAGATTTTTTGTGCTATCTCAGATGTGTGTACTGGTTGGGGCAATGCAAGGAAGCTGAAAGAGTGCATCAGATGTGTGTACTGGTTGGGAGGCTGAAAGAGTGCATCAGATGTGTGTACTGGTTGGTAGGCTGAAAGAGTGCATCAGATGTGTGTACTGGTTGGTAGGCTGAAAGAGTGCATCAGATGTGTGTCCTGGTTGGTAGGGTTCTGAAAGAGTGCATCAGATGTGTGTACTGGTTGGTAGGCTGAAAGAGTGCATCAGATGTGTGTACTGGTTGGTAGTGATTATACCATTATACCATTACTTTGAGACTTCATGATAGTTGCAGTCCTTGCAGAGAGTTGTGCTCTTGCTTTTGTGTGGTCCATCGTGGGATTGGACCAAGTTTGACGCATGAATCAAAACAAGACTGTGGGGAGCCAAATACACTGAAGGTTAAAAAGAACACTTATTTTAATGAGACAGTTTTAGTGAGATAATACAAAAGGTGCTCAAATGTTCAGGTGGAAAAACTAGAGCGCTTTGAGAAGTTTGAATTGAGAACATTTCAGTGAGCCAAAGCTGTGCACTTCATCGCATATGCCGTCATTAACCTGGAGAGGGTCATAGGGGGGGTCAGTTCAGTTCAAGATGGTATCTATGCGCTCGGAAAAGCCCATATCTGTCTCTCAGAAGTTTCCCCAACGTTGCCTTGGAAACAGTTCCAGTGTTCGTCTGACTGACGATGGCCCTCTCTCGTCTTTTCGAGGAAGATATCTAGTGCTTCCTCTTTCCACGCTTCTCTCCTCCAGGCGATCGATAGTGTGATGTCCTTGGCTTTGTGCCCACAGGTAGTGTCTCAAGCTTCTCAACACTTCAGATCTTCCGAGATGCAGGCCACTAGTGAGGGTTGCTTTGCCCGCCAGTCTGTCTCTTTGGTCATTTCCCTTCACTTCAGCATGTCCAGGGCAGTACACCCACAGGAGTTTTCAAAGGTGGATGTCGACCATCCCACCACAGAGGGATGCAGGGATCGGTGAGAATTACCTTTGCGTCTGAGAACAGCCATTGTCCGGCATAAAAATGGCCCCTTTTCTTACCCTTTCCTAAGTCACAGAGGAGAAAAAAGAAAAAAAAAGCTTCTTTTTTTTTTCTTCTTTCTCTCTCTCTCTCTCTCTCTCTCCCTGTTTTAAATGTGAGTCTTCTTCTTTGCCTCTGAAAGTTGATTCATTGGCGGTTCATCCCAGTCGTGGAATACAGGACTGAGCGTACAGTTTTATCAGAGCTATTCTCTTTAACAGCGGCATCATCTTGACGGAGACCTGTCATAACTGATTCTTTTACTCGTGACCTGGGCATATTCTTTTAATTTGGTGTTGCTTTTATTCCTTTCCGTCATTTGACATTTCTTTCTAAATCTGTTTTTACATCTTTTTGTCTGCATTGGGAGATCGTTTCTGGGTTTTATCAGCCTAAACCATGTATCGATTTTACGGGAGCGAGCATGAATACTGGTCACAGAGTGTAGTGAAAGTGTGAATGTGTGCATAGTCCATTTTTCTCTGGCACTTGCTACCTCAGCTGAGAAAGTGGTGGTCTGATCTCGCAAGCTGGCCTCACCTACCCCTGTCGTTGCATTCTGTAAGATTTTGTGTGTGAGGGTAGGTGCGATAAACCTTTTTTCTTATTCCACTTTCAAGAGGCTGTTTTGGAGTGAATCACTGAATGTTACGAAGTTGATGCCATCCATTCTGTCGTATTCTTGTAAGCTCACTTGCAAGTCATTTTACTGAATGTGACAGTCATCTTTCTTAAGAATGTCAGTGGTGTCAGTTTTGTTGCCTGCCTGATTGTAATGTGTATTCTCCAGTCCTGATTGTATTGTTACATGTATTCTCCAGTCCTGATTGTATTATGTGTATTCTCCAGTCCTGATTGTATTGTTATGTGTATCCTCCAGGCCGTTATCTTGGTACAGGTTGTCACAACCCATTGGCACCAACAAGAAGTAAGAACACTATTGCTACATTAAAATGTTACATACTGCATAGTTGTATCTTCATATCTTCATCCATGATAAGCTTGCAGTACACCATCTTTCCTCCAGAAATAGATAGAGATTCTCCAAAGATGGCATGTGGTGAGATTTAATAGAAATATAAAAGAATGACCACACTCACAATCCTCTCATTCTCTGGAGTGGGGACAGTTCAGTGGTTAGAGTGACACCATGATTGAAAGGTCGCGGGTTTGAATCCCTGCAGGAGCAACAAGAGAATTTTCTTCTCCTTGGTCAACTTTCTGTGCCGACTCTTATTTCGGTATCTGTTCCACCCCCGTTTTACCGCAGTAGCACATAAAAGATCCCGGTCATTCTGCCAAAAGTGCAGGTGGCAGGTTACAACTAAACATGCATGCATCTTACGTATGTGGCTTTGCATGATCATGATGGTGCATGGTTGTATGGTGTACACAGAACACACCAAGACGGCAGCAGTTTCATGTGGCACCAGCTATGCCAGCGCTGTAAGTACCCCACTTTGGTGGATATTAAATTAGAGTCACATGTGAGCGCAGTGAGTCTGCTCAAGAGCGGAGAATAGCGCTGTATAAACGATCATCATCATCATTTGTCAGAGTCGGTTGCAGTTACCGGGTTACCCCAAGAAATGGGAATGCTACAAGAATAACAACAATTCTCAAGATCGCTACAGCTGTCAACAGCATGGAGTCAAAAAGTGTGCACATGTCTGCAAATGTCTTGAACAGTGTTTATGAAGTAATCAGGCATTTCAGATAAGGTAGCATGTTGCTGTACCACAGGCATGGAGTTTTAAAAAAAGTGTGCACATGTCTGCAAATCTCTTGAACAGTGTTTATGAAGTAATCAGGCTTTTCAGATAAGGTAGCATGTTTCTGTACCATAGGCACCCGAAGAAATCTTTTTTTCTTCTTCTTTAAAAAAAAAATTTGTTGAAAAAAAAAGATGTGATCAGCCTGAAATGGCATGAATTGATTTGACTGGCTGGTTTGGGCAGAATTTTGAATGGTACATGTCATCATTACTCTGTATGTGGGTGGGTGTGAGTGCATGCATGCAAGTTTGACTGCAAGTATAATTAGCAGTGTGTGTGCATTCTTGGTGTGTACCTGTGAAGATTTTTGTAATTTTTTTATACATTATGATTTTTAAAAAGGTGATTCAGGAAACTGATAGAAATGTGAGGAAACCGGCATCTTTGACTCTGGACTCAGAAGATTTGTTTTCCTGGTTCGGATTTGGTACCATTTTTATTTTTAACAATGTTCGTGTCAGTGAAAACTGCAGCACTTTCTCCCAGAATTAAACAATGTTGTTTTACATAATCATGGTCAATGTGATTGATATATATGCAAATATGTGGGGTGTGTGTGTGTGAGTCTGTGAGTGTGTGTGTGAGAGAGAGAGAGAGAGAGAGTGTGTGTGTGTGTGTGTGTGAGAGAGAGTCTCTGTGAGAGAGAGAGTGTGTGTGTGTGTGAGAGAGAGAGAGAGAGAGAGAGTCTGTGTGTGAGAGAGAGAGTGTGTGTGTGTCGGTGTCTGTGTGTGAGAGAAAAGAGTTCTAAGACCCATAGTATAGCGCCGGGGAACCCCTGCAGAGAACTATGTCGCAATATACCACGTCATTTTGTAGGGTCGCGTGTTATGCCCGGTTACAAGTTAGCAACAATTCAACAACAAAACACACACCGAGTCACACACACACACACACACACGCAAAACTTTCCAAAGTGTTACTTTAAGAACATGTCATTCCAGGTGCATTTGTGTCGTTAGCCTGTATCCGGAAAGGTACATAATCTATGGGGTTTTTTTAGCTCGTGACACAGATTCGGCCGGGGGTGTAGGGGCGTCGATGTTTTTTCATTTGTTTTATGGCATCTGCACTGCACGCCATCTGTAGTTGCTCCATTTTAGATTGTTTACAACAATAAATCTCACGCGCTCGCAAGCACACGTACACACACATACAGACACACGCATGCACACACTGACGCCGTGGGTGCGTGCGACGGTGCGTGCGTTTGTGTGTGTGTGTTTGTGTGCGTGTGTGTGTGTCGGCACACACACACGCACGCACGCACGCACGCACGCACGCACGCACACACACCGCCTCAGAAAGCAGACAGAATCAGCGGAGATATTGTATTGCAAGACATGCGATTATGACTAAATTCTCTCCCTCTCTCTGTCTCTGATATGTATAATTAGATCTAGAGTAGTCCTTTGTTTGGGCGAGGGCTGGATGTAAAAAAGCATACATGCTTATCTATTACCCTCGTAAATAAAGAATCTCTCTCTCTCTCTCTCTCTCTCTCTCTCTCTCTCTCTCTCTCTCTCACCACACCACTACACCACACCACACACACACACACACAACACACGCGCGCGCGCGCGCCACTCACGAAGACATTCACACGAACGAGCGCAGATACGAAAGCAATAATCTTCGGAGAATGAAACAAACTAAAATGGGCTACTTGGAATTTTAACGTAAATTTTGCTGACACTTTGTGCTGCATGTTGTGACACCGGACTTCTCCAGGTGATCAGCAGCACTGACTATCACAGACGGGGAAGCGATAAATGTGTTTGCACCAGTACACTCGTACTGTCCATAGTACGGCAAGAAATAGACGATTTCCGGAAATAACAGGCGAAGATAATTTGACAGTATTTTCGCCGTGTTTATTTGCAGAACTAGCACAGCCGGGCGTCTAAAATGTCTTGACAGTTTGCAGTAGACCGGCATACTTCCAGAAATTCCTGAACGTGTTTGCTTCTGCTTCTCCGCCAGACGTCCAGGAAATCCTGAGCGTAATCCTGGAGAACTGATCCGTCCAACGTCCACAATATCCAGACGTACGGAAACTCGTGAACGTGTTTGCACAGATCAGTCATATGTACAGAAAGTGCTGGCGTTTTTTCTTTCGGTTTTTTTTTTTTTTTTCTACTCAGAAATCCGTCAGTTGTCCAAAATGTCCGGACGTCCAGAAAATCTTGTACATGTTTTTAGCCAAGTCCGCCGGATGTCCAAAATGTCCAGCCGCTAGTGTGTTCTTGGAGAATTCCATCTGTGATCCAAAATGCACTCCGGGCGTAAAATTCTCTGACTTCTTCAGTAACTCGTGCATACTTCCTTCCTCTTCTTGCTCTCTCTTCTCCTCCACTCCAGGAATCTGACGTAATCTTCTTCCTCCGTCTCTTCCAGGAAGTCGTGAACTTCTTCCATCTCTTCTCTCTCGTTTTTTCTCTCTTTCTCTCGATCCTCATTTCCTCTCCCGTCTCAGAAATCTGTACTTCTTCTCTCTCTGTCCTGTCCAGGCTATGTGTCGTGAACTTCCTCTTTCTCTGTCCCTGCTTCCAGGAAGTCGTGAACTCTCTCTCTCTCTCTCTCTCTCTCTCTCTCTCTCTCTCTCTTCTCTCTCTCCTCTCTCTCCTCTCATCTCTGTCTCTCTCTCTTCCAGAGTCGTAACTCTCTCTTCTCTCTCTTCTCTCTCTCTCTCTTCTCTCTCTCTCTCTCTCTCAGGAAGTCGTGAACTCTCTCTCTCTCTCTCTCTCTCTAGTTCCAAAAGTCGTGAACTCATTTTCGGTCTAATTCTCTCCTGCGTCTCAAGTCTCGTCGTTTTCGAGGTCAGATTCCCTGTGTCCAGAAAGTCGTGAACGTATTTTTGCGGAGTTAAATATGTCCCTGACGTCCAGAAAGTCGTGGACGTGCTGTTTTGCCGAGGTTCAGGATTTCCCTGACGTCTACAAAGTTGTGAACGTATTTTTCCGGAGGTTCAGGATATCCCCGACGTCAAGAAAGTCCTGAATGTGTTTTGGGGAAGTTCGTCAGAGTCCCCAGATGACCCTGACTTCCTGAAATTCCTGAACATGTTTTGAAAAGTCCGTCAGACGTCCAGGAAGTCCTGAACGTACTTGCGGAAGTCCACGAAGTCCGCCACCGCGATGGCGCGGTACGTGTCCCAGTCCGTCTTGGTCTGTAGCTTCTGCTGCAACACCTCCACTGAGGGCAGGGGACGAATCTGGGAAATAAACGAAACATACGATAATCAGAACAGTGCAGCACGGATTGTTCTGAAGAAACGTAAGCGAGCTAGACCGTATAACACGTACCCGCTGTTAAATGAACTGCACTGGCTCCCTGTGACATTCCGCCTCGAGTACAAAGTGGCAACATTTGCGTACCGTCACCTCGACAGCAGCCTTCACTCTCTCTTACCTTTCAGCTTCGCTCTGCACATATTAAAACATCACGCATCCTCCGATCGTCAAGCGGCAAGCTTTCGAAAACTTCTTAAACGTAATATAATTATTTGAAATCTATTCGTCATCGCTCTTTGTGTTTCGTCGCTCCATCCGTCTAGAATTCGCTACCAGTCCTACGGCTGCTTGTCTCGAAAGCTCCCCACCCTTATCTGAGTTCAAAACTCACCTGGAGACTTAATTTCCTCATTAGGAAGGCCTTTTCACAAACCTAGGTAGCTAGGCCATTCCTGTTAGCATGGGCTGTGTGCACGTTTACGTGTATATATGTATATAGATCGATCGATAGATAGGTGCATGACTGGTGAGTGGAAGCGCATTGAGTTTTTGTTCCGCAAAAAGGTTCGTGCTGTGCAGAAGCTATTCATTATAAAAAATAATGATGCTAATTATGATGTCCCACGTAGCTCTGCCTGTCGTGTTATTGCTGTGCAATTAGAAACAAAGACGCCGTGCCGGTGTTGCATTTAGAAGCGGACTTAATGCTGTGTCTTGCTGCCTGTGAATGCAGAGAGAGAGAGAGAGAGAGAGAGAGACACACACACACACACACACACACACACACACACACACACACACACACACACACACACACACACACACACACACACACAGATAGAGATAGAAAGACAGAGAGAGAGACACACACAGAGAGACAGAAAAAAAGACAGAGATCAAACAAACGGGGGACAAAAAACAACAAAACAAGCCATATTTGTTCCCAATATTTCGACCGGATTGACCTTCCTCGGGGTTATATATTATATATATATATTATATATATATAATATAATAAGTAAGAGAGAATAAGAGAGAAGAGAGAGAGAGAGGAGAGGAGGAGAGAGAGAGAGAGAGAGAGAGAGAGAGAGAGGAGAGAGGAGAGGTGTGTGTGTGTGTGTAGAGACAGACAGACAGCGAGAGAGAGAGAGACAGGGGCAGACAGAAAAAAGAGAGACACACACACAGATTACCGATGACTACGCACAGTGTGTGTATATATATATATATATATATAGAGAGAGAGAAGAAGAGAGAGAGAGAGAGAGAGAGAGAGAGAGAGAGAGAGAGAGAGAGAGAGAGAGAGAGAGAGAGAGAGAGAGAGAGAGAGAGAGAGAGAGAGAGAGAGAGAGAGAGAGAGAGAGAGAGAGAGAGAGAGATACACCTACCTCCTTGCGTATTTTCTTGGCAACGTCCTCGGTGAGCTTCTGCAGGAAGAAGCGCTTATGGATCATGATGCACTCCGCGCCGTCCGACACCAGACTGGTGCTGGTGGGCTGCTTGAACACCGACATCACCACCGGCTCCAGCCCCTACCGCGCGGACACGCGCACAAACACACAAACATCACTCTTCATCTTCATCACAGGAAACAGAGACACGACTAGAGTATGCCTGTTCTATCAATATTTACACAAACGTTTTTTTTCTCTTTTTTTTTCTTCTCTCCCTTGAATTTGACCTCCTCGGTGCTGGTTGGTTTTTTATCAATGAACTGAAGAGCAGAAAAGGTGCATAGCCATTGTTGTGCATGGCAGGACTGGTCCATCATTACAAGATGTTACAGAAACAGGAACAGAAATGGGTATACATGCATTGGTTTGCATTTCAAGATGCAGTTACAGAAAAAAGAACAGGAACAGAAATGTGCATAAAGGAACTTGTCCATTACAAAATACAGTTACAGGAACAGAACTGATTATACAGATGCTTTGCTTTACACGGTCCATTTACAGAAATGCATTGTTTTGCATACAAGATACAGTTACAGAAACAGGAACAGAAATGGGCATTGTTTTGCATACAAGGTAAAGTTACAGAAACAGGAACATAAAATTTATAATACATTGTTTTGCATACAAGATACAGTTACAGAAGCAGGAACAGAAATGCATTGTTTTTGCATACAAGATACAGTTACAGAAATAGGAACAGAAATGCATTGTTTTGCATTTCAAAGTTGCAATTACAGAAACAGGAACACTGATGGGTATACAGGCATTGTTGTTCGTGAAACGACTGATCCAAACATTGAAAGATCATACAATTACACAAACAGATACAGGTAGACAGGCGTTTATGTGCATGACACGGCTGATTTAGGCATTACAAGATACAGTTCCACAAACACGACCAGTTAGAGGTATACAGGCATTGTTGCACGTGCATAAAATGATTGGTCGAAGCATTACAAGATACAGTCACACAAACAGGATCCGAAATACGTGTACAGGCATTGTTGTGCACGATTCAAGCATTACAAGATACAGTTCCACAAACACGAACACAAGATACAGTTCCACAAACACGAACAGAAAGTGGTATGTAAACAGGCATTGTTGCACGTGCAAAAAACGACTGGTCGAAGCATTACAAGATACAGTGACACAAACAGGATCCGAAATCGTATACAGGCATTGTTGTGCACGATTCAAGCATTACGTGATACAGTCACACAAACACAAATATGTATAGTCACACAAAGAGGAATAGAAATAAGTGTATGAAGGCATTTGTGTCCATAACAAGATATAGTTACACAAACTGAAATATATATAGGTATACAGGCATTTGCGTCCACAAGAAGATATAGTTACACAAAAGGAACAGAAATATAGGTTTGCAGGCATTTGCGTCCATAAAAAGATACAGTTACACAAACGGGAACAAAAAATATAGGTGTACAGGCATGTGTGTCCGTAAGAAGATAGTGTGTGTGTGGGTAGGGGGGCGGGGGTGCATGTGTGTGTGTGTGTGTGTGTGTGTGTGTGTGTGTGTGTGTGTGTGTGTGTGTGTGTGTGTGTGTGTGTGTGTGAGAGAGGGATGGAGGGAGGGAGAGACAGAGACAGACGGAGATATCGCCTTCTGTACTCACGTAAACGTCTTTGGCTTGCAGTGTTTGCAGGTTGACGAATATTCTGTCACTTTTTGACCTCTGTTTTGATTCGTCCGCCAGACCACGTGACTCACCGCTGGTGCCATTGGGGAGCTGAAGCCGTCAGTCATTGACATAATTGTGTGAGAAGCAGTGCTTCGGATCCTCAATGAATATAGCCTCACCTAGTCCTTTGCATCTACGCTATACGCAAACGCAGGTTAACACGAGCAGTCAGATATGATCTATAACCATACACGTACCCTCCCCTGTCCCCTCCCGCCAGACCTACACATACACAGCATATACACATAATATACACACACGAGCGCATACACACATGTACACACAACACACTGACACACCCATGCACGTACGCGTGCACGCACTGACACACACACACACACACACACACACACACACACACACACACACACACACACATACGTGCGCGAGCGCGCACACGCACCTCTCTCTCACACACACACACACACACACACACACACACACACACACACACACACACACACACACACATGCGCACACGCACGCACGCATGCACGCGCGCGCACACACACACACGCACGTACGCACGCACACGCACGCACACACACACAATCACGCACACACGCACGCACACACGCACACACACACACATACACACGCACGCATGCTCGCGCACACACACACGCACGTACGCACGCACACGCACGCACACATGCACACACACACACACATACACGCACACAAATACATACACACGCACACACACACGCACGTACGCACGCACGCACACGCACACATGCACACACACACACACACACACACACACACACACACACACACACACACACACACACACACACACACACACAACACACACACACACACACACACACACACACACACACACACACACACACACACACACACACACACACACACACACACTAACCAAGGAGACGCACTAACCTCATTCACCTCGGCAGGATGGGTGTTCCGTTTTTTCCAAATCTGGTCCAGTTGCTGAAGATGCTTTGTAGCTGCCTCCTTCACTGTGGAAAAGAAAAGCACACTCGCTGAGTCCCTGTGTGACACGCATATAAAAATGAAGCAGCGTTATGATAAGCGCGGTGAGCCAGGTTTGGCCTAGCGGTAAGACGTTAGGCTGGTAAGCGGAGGGACCTCGGTTCGATACCGCTTCGGCTCTCCTTTCTCTTCAAAAGTTGTGGTCTGTGGACACTGTCTTGTGACTTTGTCCCTCACAATTGTGAAACATTAAAATGGCTCTCATCGCTGCCCACCTTAATGCAGGAGTCATTCTGGTGGTGACAGTGTAGCGATAGGTATATAATCTCCCCCCACCCCCACCACCACTACCACCACCTCCATACCCCCTTCCCCCCTTCTCCCCGCCCCTAATAAACCTTATGGTTTCTGTGGACGTTAAGCACCATGTTTACGATAAGCGCGGACGTACCGTTATGGTCAGTTGCAGAAAGGGCGTATCTTCAAGATCAGTTACAGAGCAGCGCAAAGACGAACGTCCATGGTCAGTTACAGGGTGATGAACGGACATACCTTCGTGGATAGTTACAGGGTGATGAACGGACATACCTTCGTGGACAGTTACAGGGTGATGAACGGACATACCTTCGTGGACAGTTACAGAGTGATGAAAGGCCGTACCTTCAAGGTCAGTTACAGACTGATGAACAGGTGTACCGTCATGGTCAGCTACCGAGTGAGGAACGGACGCATTTTAATGGTCAGTGACAGAGTGATGAACGGACGTGCCTTAATTGTGAGTTACAGAGTGAAGAACGGATGTACCTTTATGGTCAGTTGCAGAGTGATGAAGGGACGTACCTTCGTGGTCAGTTA
>JABMCL010000745.1:517500-527500 GCA_018857735.1 Alviniconcha marisindica
GGTATCTCGCGAATCTTGAGTGTGGCTTTAAAAGAGGAGGAAGAATCAGAGTGGTGATCAGTGTCTGAGGCAAATTATTCCAAACAGATGGGCCAGCGTAAGAAAACGATCGGTGAAAGAAAACGAGAGGTGACAAAAGTTCGGGTGTGGGATGCGGATCGTAATTGTCTAGTTGGAATGTAAGGTTGAAGGGGACCGGACAGATAATGAGGGTATGTTCCATTTCCAGAGATGGAATTGTAGCAGATAGTTGAAAACTTTGCACTGAATGCGATGTGTTACTGGTAGCCAATGCAGAGTTGGGTAATAAACCTTACTGGTTGGTTGGTTAAACTGGATTAACGCCGAGTTGTCCCAGAAGAGGTACTGGCGGGGACCGAGATCCCAGGAGGTGGGGGAAGAGGGAGATTATATACCTATCGCTCAACTGTCACCACCACAATGACTCCTGCGTTGAGATGGACGCAGCTGAGCGCCATTTTATTATTTCATTAACTGTGAGAAACAAAGTCACGAGGCAGTGTCCTCAGACCACAACATTTGAAGAGAAAAGAGAGCCGAATTGGAATCGAACCGCGGTCCCTCTGCTTAATAGTAAATTATATACATCCGTCTCCAGAGTATATTGTGAGCTCTCGAATCGTCACCACTGCTGAAGACAGGACAGTTGCAGGCTAACTGGTATGATCTGTCCTGACGCTGTTCAGGGATGTTGCAAAACCCAACACCCTGACTTTCCTGGTGGATCATTCTTTGGGGAAGATGTACCTCTGGTGGAGTGTATGTACCTTGCAAATACTCGCATGCCAGGTGAGAGTTACCGTAGGCGATTTGAGTCTTTGTTGTTGTGGTCATGTGACGTTTTTCGAGCGCTGATTAACTCGCTTTGTTGATTCTACACAAATGCTGTATACCTCATTCTGTTTCAGTAGTAGTACTGTAGCAACGGCAGACATGAGAGTGGGCATTTGTGCAAATGCCGTCACCGTTGAGAAATAAAGTTTAATCAACCAATCAACCAATCAATCAATCAATCAATCAATCAATCAGATTATGAATTTCACAAGATGTTGTCTTAATTTATTTATATATAATTCCGTCTCTCCAGGTATCAGCGTAATCTTCGTTGTCCGACTTTTAGAAAGATTAATGGACTCCAGCAAGCCAGGGTCACATGGGACTCGCTGGGACTCGCTGATCAGTCTCCAGTCTCTGCACCACCTCTCAGTCTGCCCACACCCCTAAAGGTGACACTTCTGTCCACGCCCAGACCTCGGCTCCAGGTAATTCCGGGCAGTTAGGATTGTTTCAGCTTGCATAATTACTGGCTTTGAGCGGAACTGGATCCGAGGTACCCGCCATTTTGAAAACAACAACCACAGCCGTTGAAGATTCGAGAAGAATCGTTTGGCAGAACTGTGTGGTGGGTTGAAGCGATAGGTTGCGGGGCCTTGTCTGAGGGAGAGAGGGCTGTTTTTGCCTTGGAATGCTCTCAGCTTGCTGTTGAGGAAAAAATACGTAGACGACAACGGTGCGGTTTGCTGAGGACGATGACGACTCCTAACCCCACACTCAAGCAGAATGGCATGCCGGGAAACGCTCCACCAGTCACCCGCATCACCATTGCGCGCGCTCACAAAGGTGAGCACAGTTTTGTGGAGAGAGAGAGAGAGAGAGAGAGAGAGAGAGAGAGAGAGAGAGAGAGAGAGAGAGAGAGAGAGAGAGAGAGAGAGAGAGATTAAACTCTATTTTTCAACGGTGAAGATATTAGCACAAAGGCCGACTCACATATCTGCAGTCGCTACAGTACTACTAATAGCTACGAGGGAGAGAGAGAGAGAGAGAGAGAGAGAGAGAGAGAGAGAGAGAGAGAGAGAGAGAGAGAGAGAGAGAGAATTCTTCGTTGTTGTTGTTTTTAAGATATAATGCATATAGCAACTTTTGAAGAGAGCTATGAGAGCCGAAGCGGAATCGAACCGAGGTCCTGCTTACCAGCCTAATGCCTTACCGCTAGGCCAAGTTGGCTCACAAACGTTTCTTGGGCCTTTTGTCTAAGTACTACAGTTAAGCAACACACGACAAGCGGCACTTCAAAACAGGGTATAGAGAAGCTCATTGAGCTGGCAAAGCAGAAATGTGTGGGTTTGTTGTCGGTTTGATGTTGGTTTGTTGTCGGTTTGATGTTGGTTGGTGTGTTGTTGGTTTGTTGTTGGTGTGTTGGTGGTTTGTTGTCGGTTTGTTGTTGGTTTTTTAAGGCTTTGTTATGTGTTCTCGTTGTTGGTTTGTTTCTCGGTGAGGGAGTTATGTTTTGAAACTCTCTCTCTCTCTCCCCCGCCCCCAACTCTCTCCCTCTCTGATTCGCTCTCTCTGTCTCTGTTTGCTTCCTTGTTCTTTGCTTTCTTTAAATGGAGAAATTGCACATGAAAAGAATACACTATCACCATCATTATCATCATCAGTCACCGTCATTACTATTATTAAAATAAGCCAAGCATCCCTGACACTTTTTGTGTTGTTTCAAAACGTGTGATTAAGTGATTTTTAACGGGGAACGTTTCATAAACCGGTATTACACGTATTTCAAGTGGAAAAGTTATGTGTTCATCATGACAAAGACTATATAACCCTTTCTCTTAAAGAAATACATAAGTAAATAAATGGAGAAAGAAAAAAAATCTTTTTTTAAAGGAGAAAGAAAGAAAAAAGTGAATTATAAAGAAAGAGAGAAAGAAAAAATGAATGAAGTAAGGAAGAAGAAGAAGAAGAAGAAGAAGAAGAAGAAGAAGAAGAAGAAGAAGAAGAGAAGGAGAGAGAGAGAGAGAGAGAGAGAGAGAGAGAGAGAGAGAGAGAGAGAGAGAGAGAGAGAGAGAGAGAGAGAAGAGCAAGCAACACTTCCGGCAGTGCAGCAAAACACACACACACACACACACACACACACACACACACACACACACACACACACACACACACACACACACACACACACACACACTGACACACACATACCCACATCCAGTCTCTGTTTAAAAACGTGACAGTGCACGACGGATAATCTCTTTCTGACCGAGTCAACAATTATTTTGGTGCGAGGCATGCTCTCACGGAACTGTCTAATCAATCCTTGTGTTCTGGAATCACACACACACACACAACACACACACACACACACACACACACACACACACACCACACACACACACACACACACACACACACACACACACGTACACACACACACCACACACACACACACACACACACGCACACACACTACACACACACACACACACACACACACACACACACACACACACACACACACACACACACACACACACACACACACACACACACACACACACACACAGTGACTTGGGCTATGATTACGCGTTGCTGGATACCCAGCATCCCAGGTAACAGACAGTGGGATCGGCCACCCGGTGGTTTAGGCGTGACTCCTTCGTCTCACACGCCGCCGGAACGGCAAACGGCAAAACTCCTTGAACGCGTTTAACCGTGGACCGACATGTAGGTCCATGCGTTCAACCTGTCGGATAGCCTGTCAAACTGGCCGATCAGCACTAAGGCATACATATGCTCATGCATGTATAACCGAGTGATGTATGCACACCTGGCGATGTGAACATGCTATGAATTGTGTGGAAGTGCTTATGCTCCATGCATATATTTTTACGTATAAAAGTTCACTTACTCGTTCATGCTTATGTCATGCATGTAAATGATGCCCTGTAATTTAATTTTTATACATCAGTAGCTAGGCAAGGATTTGTTGTTAAAAAAATCATATGAAAGACCGACCCCCCCCTCAAAAGTTAACAACCTTTTGTTGTCCCGTTTCAGACGCACATCCCCGAGCTGACAGCAACAAGGTCGACCTCCCCCCTCCCCACACACACACACTCCCTCCAAGTTACGTTAACAACCTCCTGTTGTCCCGTTTCAGACGCGCATCCTCGAGCTGACAGCACAAAGGCCCCCCCCCCCCCCCCTCCACTCCCTCCAATTTACGTTAACAACCTCCTGTTGTCCCGTTTCAGACAACGACCCCAAGCGCATCTCCGAGCTGACAGAAGAAAGGTGGACCCCCCCCCCTCCCGCTCCTCCCCCCCGCACTCCCTCCAAGTTACGTTAACAACCTCCTGTTGTCCCGTTTCAGACAACGACCCTAAGGGAATCACGGAGCTGGAAGCAGCAAGATCGACCCCTCCCTCAAGAGTTAACAACCGCCTGTTGTCCCGTTTCAGACGCGTATCCCCGAGCTGACAGCAACAAGGTCGACCTCCCCCCCCACCCGTACGCACCCCTTCCCTTCCCCTCCTCACCCCTCCTTCCAAGTTACGTTAACAACCTCCTGTTGTCCCGTTTCAGACAACGACCCCAAGCGCATCCCCGAGCTGGCAGCGGAGCGGGCGAGACGCGCAGAAGCCGAGAAGGACGTCACGGCTCCTCTGAGGCTGAAGAAGCTGGAGAACCGGTCGGCGCCCAAAGAGCTCCGCGCCTCCTTCCCGGGAGGCCCCATGGCCAGGATCGAGAAGGAGATCGAGGAGAAGCAGAGGCGCCTGAAGACCCTGGAGCGCGAGACGGAGCAGCGCGAGCAGGAGCGCCTGCAGCTGAGGGAGAAGGTGGCGCAGCTCGAACGACTCAACGCCAAGATCGAGGAGGAGAAGGAGCAGAAGCAGGTCAGGCTCACCGAGCTCCAGCAGCTGGTCTCGCGGCGGGAGGTTGAGCGGAAGCACCTGGAGCACAAGGTCACCCACCTGGAGGTGCAGAACAGCCGGATCGAGGAGGAGATGGGAACGAAGGAGGAGAAGCTCAGAGCGTTGGAGAACGAGATCGCGAAGCGAGAACGCGAGAAACTGGAGCTGAAGGAGAAGGTGAGCACGCTTCAGCGGCAGAACGAGGAGGCTACGGAAGGGAAGGAAGAGAAGGAGCAGCGGCTGAAGGAACTAGAGAGGGAGATCACCAACAGGGAGTCCGAGAGCCAGCAGCTGAGGAACAAGGTCTCCAGCCTCGAGAACGTCACGGAGAAGATCGAGGAGGAGAAGGAGGAGAAGCAGAAGAAGCTGCGCGAGCTGCAGGAGATAGTGGAGAGGAGGGAGGCGGAGCGCAGAGCCCTGGAAGAGAAGGTCGCCCTGCTGGAGAAGCAGAACCAAAAGATCGAGGAGGAGAAACACGAGAAGGAAGAAAAGCTGAAAGAACTGGAATCAGAAAAAAACGCTCGCAAAGAATCCGAGCAAAACCAACACCACCAACAACAAGAAAACAACGGTCTCGACGCCACGGATGCGAGCTACCGAACGGAACCCATCGACAAGCAGATGGAGGAGAAGATCAAGAAGCTGCGAGACCTGGAAGCAGCCATCGCTCGGCGTGAGGCCGAGAGCGAGGAGCTGAGGGAAAAGGTCAGGTCCTTGGAGAAGCGAAACGAGGAGATGGACGAGGAGAAGGAGCTGAAGCACCGCAAGCTGACGGAGCTGCAGTACGCGGTGGTGAAGAGGGAGGCGGAGAACTACGAGCTGAAGCAGAAGCTATCCCAGCTGGAGAGCATCAAGGAGAAGATCCTGGAGAACATGGCACAGAAGGAGCGCCAGCTGCGGGACCTGGAGCAGCAGGTGGCGGAGGGAAGGAGCAGGTCGGACAGGCTGGAGCAGAAGATGAAGACCCTGGAGCAGCGCAGCGACGGCGGCACCAAACTGCAAGAGGAGCGCTCGATCCTGGCGCTGAGCCAGGTCATCCAGTCCCAGGCCATGTCCATCATCAGCCACGAGGAGGCTGCAGTCACGCGGGAACCTGCTGAAGAGGAGCCCCCTGACAAACGGCTCACGTCCGGAGACCACCAGCACCACCAGCACCAGCACCACCACCACGCAGATTCCCAACCCCAGATCAGCAGCTCGGCTGAAGGCTCTAACATCACGCAGGGCTGTTCCGACTCCGACGGCAAGTCTCACGCGTCGGAAGCCAGCCCCTCCTCGGCCACAGACGCAAGCGCCTCCGACAAAGCTGCCAAAGAGCCAGAGGCCCCGGCGAAGCTTGGCAGCGGAGGAGAAGATCTCCCTCCGCCGCCACCGCCGCTCAAACTGACGGCGGAGGAGGAGGAGGAAGAGGAGGAACGCCTCGCCCCGCGTTCCGAGGAGTCCTTCCTCGCTTCCCCGTCCCCCCTGCTACCTCCCGCCCTGCCCCCCGCTCCCCCCGCCCTGCCCCCAGATCCCCCCGTCGCTGACCTCCGCCTCCTCAAGCCGGTGCCGCTGAGGTGGAGGGAGGAAGAGATCCAGGAGCGGAACGTCATCCTGTTGGCGGAGCACGGGGAGGGCGAGCCGCCCGCTCAGGGGTATGACGCTCCTGACGCCCCTTCGAAACGTGGCCAGCCGGGAGAGCTGTCAGCACAGTCTGGAGAGGCCGCAACACAGCCAAGGGAGGTCACTAAGCAGCCACAGGAGGTCTCAACACAGTCCCAGGAGGTCTCAACACAGTCCCAGGAGGTCTCAACACAGTCCCAGGAGGTCTCAACACAGCCACAGGTCTCAACACAGCCACAGGTGGTCCCAACACAGCCACAGGAGTTCTCAACACAGCCACAGGTCTCAGCACAGTCCCAGGAGGTCTCAACACAGTCGAGAGAGGCTGGAACACGCGCAGGAGGGATCGGGACCCAGCCAGGAGATGACACAACAAAGCCAGCAGTTGTCACAAAACGGCCGGGAGAGATCGGGACCCAGGTCGGGACACAGCCTAGAGATGTCACAACGAAGCCACGAGAGGCCACAAAAAAGACAGAAGAGGTCACAACAAAGCCAGGAGAGGTCGGGACAAAGCCAGGAGAGGTCACAACAAAGCCAGTAGATGCCACAACAAAGCCAGGAGAGGTCGGGACAAAGCCAGGGAAGGCCACAACAAAGCCAGGAGAGGTCGGGACAAAGCCAGGAGAGGTCACAACAAAGCCAGGAGAGGCCGCAAAACAACCACAGCCGGGAGAGGTCGTTCCACAGCCGGCAGGCAGCCAGACACCACGCCCGGAAGAAGCCTCAACACAACCCGGAGACAGCCAGGAACCCGCCGCTCAGCGAGAAGCCAGCAAAGCCCCGGCACCCGAACCCGAACACAGCGACAGGCAGGCCGCTCCACAGGCAGAGTCGGCTGCCTCATCAGACGAGAGGCGAGCAGCGGCCGAGGAGCGAAGAGGAGAGGACGGAGCAGCGGTCCCCGCCGTGACGGAGGAGGAGATCACGCGCACGAAGCAGAAGCTGGAGGAGATCGAGAAGGAGGTGGTGGAGAAGAAGGCGGAGACGGCGTACCTCCGGAAGTCCGTGGAGGACCTGCTGTCCATGATGGAAGCGGCTGAAGAGGAAGACGACGACCACGACCACGACGACGACAAAAACAAGCGCCGCAAACACCAACACTCCGACGACGACAAGGACTCGGACTCGGACTCAGACATGTCGGACGAGTTCTTCCTGGAGGTCCATCCTCAAGACCTGGGCCCCGCGTCTCAGCGAGAAGACCTCGCCAAAAAGGACGACCGCCACGCTGACCACACAGACGGCGACCCAGCAGCAGCAGCAGCAAGAGGAGGAGGAGAAGGAGCAGAAGAAGCGGCCCTGTCACCGGAGGAGATCGCCGAGATCAAGCGGAAGCTGGAGAACCTGGAGAAGGAGGTGCTGGACCGCAAGGCGGAGTCGGACCGCCTGAAGCGGACGATGGAAGACCTGGAGCTGCAGAAGGCGGTGGCGGCAGAAGAGAAGGAGCTGACGAAGCAGAAGCTGGACGCCCTGCAGCGGTCCGAGATGCAGCTGAAGCAGCAGCTGACCCTCCTGCAGCTGAGGAAGGCCACGGAGGGCGAGGGAGGAAGCAGCGGCAGGGACGAGCTGGACGAGGACGAGGTGGACGGCGGGAGAGACGAGGCCGACGAGGACGCTGAAGACGAGGACGGGAGAGACTGCGACTTGGAGCGGATGAACGAAGTCCAGGAGAAGACTCTCAGCGACGCCATCGTTTATTGACGGCTCCTCGCTGCCTTCCTTCATGGACAATCTCGGCCGCAATGGTAATTTTGTTTAATCAGCAGAAGAGCCATTGAAACCTTACAAAGTATCAATGACGGCTGACGTTGTCCACGCTGGTAAATTTTAATCGACTGAAGATCAAATGAAACCTTACAATGCAGCCATGACGGCGTCCACGCCGGTAAATTTTAATCGACTGAAGATCCATTGAAATCTTACACTGTATCCATGACGGCGTCCACACCGGTAAATTTTAATCGGCTGAAGATCCATCGAAACCTTACAAGGTACACATAACGGTGTCCACGCCGGTAGATTTTTAACCGACTGAAGATCCATTGAAACCTTACAAAGTACCCATGACGGTGTCCACGCCGGTAGATTTTAATCGACTGAAGATCCATTGAAACCTTACAATATATCCATGACAACGTCCACGCTGGTAAATTTTAATCGGCTGAAGATACATTGAAACCTTACAAAGTATCCATGAAGGCTCATGGTGTTTGTTGAAATCTGGACCAATAACAACTTCGGCAACAACAAAGAGGTTTGCTGAGCAATACGCGTTCAGCACGTCTTTTCCATCCGCTTGTAGGATCTAAGAAATTACATGTTCATCAAATCCAGCATTGTGGTTTGTTGCTTTTTCGTGTCAAGACTTTCTATGCTTATCTTATTTTATTCTCGTTTTATCAGCGTTTTTGTGTCAAGACATATTTCATTCTCGTTTTATCAACTAGGATCCATATCTGAGTGACGTATGACATCTCTTCTCTCTCTCTCTCTCTCTCTCTCTTCTCTCTCTCTCTCTCTCTCTCTCTCTCCTCTCTCTCTCTCTCTCTCTCTCTCTTTCACTGGTAATTAGAACATACATGTATGCTTATTGTTTTCAGTTACGCATAACTGTATGTGATTTGTAAATGTCTGTTATACTATCCATTTTGTACACCCAGACACGCACTGTACATGTATTTTCCTGATGCAGACACACACACATACGTTATTGCTTTCAGGTATGTGATTTGTAAATGTCTGTGATGCTATCCATTTGTACACTGACACACGCACTATACATCTATTTTTCTGATACATATATGCCTAGCTTGTTTGGCGACCCATGTACAAATTATTCGCCTCCGTTTTGTTGTTGTTGTTTTTTGTTTTTTTTCCTTCTACTTTTTGGTCTTAAAAAATGAAACAAAAAGGAAACAGTGGTGATTTTTTTCATTTATCGTAGGAACTGAGACAGTGATTTTTTTTCCCAGCTGACAGAAAGAAACGTCGAGTTCTTTAATTTAATAATAAAAGTACATTATTATTATTATTATTACTGTTCACTCATGCTCGGGAAAAGCCAAGTTGTAGAAAATGAACGTTTGTGGTTGTTTGTGACACCGTTTTAGAAGGATCTGCACCCGCAGCACAAACTCTTCGGCAGACAAAGAGTTAAATTAACTTCCGTCCCCCCAACCCCATCCTTCCTGGCTCCAGTTAATGGCGCAAGGGCAACGCGGGGCAAAATTCTGAGACGTGGTGGAGCGTATATGGACTTTTCCGAGCGCATAGACCCATCTTGAGCTGAACTGAACAGATAATGGCGTGATTGATTTTTTTTTAATGGCATACTTATGTAATAATAATAATAACTCTTATATAGCGATATACCCCGTAAAAATTTACAAGCTCGCGGCGCTGTACATTATCAACATCAAAATCCGCTTGACAATCAACAAAAACAACAAAAACAAACAAAAAGTACAAGTACTACAAATGCATACATCAGTATCAAAATCTACAACTTATGCGTCTGTGCTTGTGGGGAAACAAGTTAAAATTAATCAACCGAGTTCATGTTTGAACGAAATTTGTGCATGTTTGTTACGTTTTTAATGTCCGGCTGTAATTTATCTGATGAGACAATAATTTTGAATCTCTTGAATAATTATTTGCACATGTGTTGGGCACTAATC
>JABMCL010000745.1:535000-540000 GCA_018857735.1 Alviniconcha marisindica
TTTTGTCGCGACGGGAAAACACGTCTTTTGTCGCGACAAAACACGTCTTTTGTCGCGACAAAAGTATGCTTGTCGCGGCAAACATATTTTTGTCGCGACAAGCTTACCTTTGTCGCGACAAACACAATTTTGTCGTAACAACCTCACATTTTATTTCGCGACAAACAGGTGTTTGTCGCGACAAAAGACGTGTTTTGTCGCGACAAAAGAATGCTTGTTGCAACAAAACTTTTGAAAAAAATATGATATCTGTGGCAGCTCCCACCGATAATATACTATTGTCGCGACAAAAGACGTGTTTTGTTGCGACGAACCTTTTGTGGCAGCTCCTGCCAATGATAGGGGAAGGGTGGGGTGGGGTAGGAGGAGGAGGACGGAGGGAAAAGGACGGGGGATAATGAGAAAAGCACCAAAGTGCGTGCAGGAGTCTAAGCCGTTCACAAGACAGAGTGGTTTTTTTTCTTTTCTTTTCTTTTTCCTTTTTTCTGCTTCTTCCAGTTATTGATCTTCGACTGATTCACATCACGCCGACGGCCGTTAGATTAATTTGTCCCAAAACAAAGGGATCAAGATCGCAATACAGGAACGCGCACGCCGACGGCCGTTAGATTATATTCTCCCAAAACAAAGGCATCCAGATGACAGTACAGGAAGGCACCGAAGCGTGTTGCAGGCTGAACGGTTCCAGAGAAAGGACCTTAATTTCCAAGCCACGCAGTCACTGGTTTCTGCCGCTGGAGAATGATTCCTCTGAACAAGGACTCGCGAAGCTCGAGATTATTGGACACATAAGCGAAGGTACTGGCGGGAAACGACAACAACGATTTTCTTCCCTCTAGGAATTAACCCCTTCACTGCCACAGCCTGTAAAATTTCCGGGCTGAAAAGTGCACACATACGCCCCTCCAGACGGTCTATTTGATGGTCCTGTAACAAACCTACGCCCCTCCAGACGGTCTATTTGACGGTCCTGTAACAAACCTACTTTCGGTACTGTACATTTTGATCGAAATCTTTTGCCGTGCTCATGCGAAGGGGGCAAAAAAGCCTGAATAGTTTCAAATTTGGCACTTTTATTGGTCGTTTTCCGAGTGACGGCGTGGCAGGGATGACAATGAAAGGGTTAATTCGGCTGGGTACAATGCAACTCGGTGGCGGCTGACCTTCCTCGGATAAAAGGAACAGAACATCCCACGCTGTGTCCAGTCGTCTCTGCAATGCTGGGCGCCTAAGAATCGGCTTCAACTCGTCGGTTTCATCTTATCAGCCATTTCCTAAAAGTTGGAGCTGAGAACACAGCGTGGAACTAATTGTAACAACAGTTTTTTAATCAAAGACCCCCCCCCCACCCCCACCCCCCCCACCCCGCCTCAACCCTGCACGCAATGTGCAGAGATCTTACTCTAAATGTGTATTTAAGTGTAGTTTTGTAGCTTGATAAAGAGGATTACCCCGAAAATTCACATGTTGTGTTTTGTCCTAATAAACGGCGTTATTCAGAATCTTTTTGTGTTTGAATCTTGTTTTAGGACGCTAGCAGTCAGTCTTGTTTCAGATTTTTGTAAGACTGTGCAGCTTTTCCAGAAATCTTAAATTGAGAGTGTTCTATTGTCTACGCGAAGAACGCCTTTAAATGTCCTGACTGAACCTTTGGCAGCAGACTGAATTATTGATAAGTAAATACATATTGTGACCCCCAACCCCCGCTGCGGTTATAGCGGCAATATCTGAATTGATAAAACACCAATCAATACGTTATAGCGGCAATATCTGAATTGATAAAACACCAATCAATACGTTATAGCGGCAATATCTGAACTGATAAAACACCAATCAATACGTTACAGCGGAAATACCTGAATTGATAAAACACCAATCAATACGTCATAGCGGCAATATCTGAATTGATAAAACACCAATCAATACGTTATAACGCCAGTCAATAGGTTATAGCAGTAATATCTGAATTAATAAAACACCAATCAATACGACTATCAGAACAATATCCAATTCGCTGGGCTGGACTCTTGGTGTGACTATTATGTGTTTGGATCGTCTTGTTTTCCACTTTATCTCCGTCTTCGTTGTCTTCTTTTTGCACTGTCATTTGTCTTATTTGCAACGTAGACAGGGATCAGCGTACATCCAGCAAAGCCGTCGGTATTCCAAAACACCGTTAGCCAAACAATGCGCTGTAATGCCTCTGTACACAGGCATTTGCGAGCTGCCAAATATCAGCTGTCTTATCTGCACACGTTCCGGGTATCGATGTGACTGATACACAAGCTACAGGTGAGCCGGGTTGGCCTAGCGGTAAGGCGTTAGGCTGGTAAGCAGAGGGACCTCCCTTCGATTCTGCTTCGGCTCTCCTTTTTCTTCAAAACTTGTGGTCTGTGGACACCGTCTTGTGACTCTGTCCCTCACAATTATAAAACATTAAAATGGCTCTCATCGCTGCCCACCACAATGCAGAAGTTATTCTGGTGGTGACAGTGTAGCGATATGTATATAACCTCCTTCTCCCTCCACCTCCATACCCCCTTACCCCCGTCCCTAATAAGCCTCATGATTTCTGTGGACGTTAAGCACCATGTTTATTTACTTCCAACCTGCAGATACTTCTCCTTCAATCTATACGTTTTGGGCCGGTCGTCAACACAACTTGCCGGGATTTGCCAGTGGTGTCACTGAGTCCATCGACAGTTCCATTGTGCACAAGGATACCCAACGCTGTTAACCGTTCTTCCTGTATTTACGACACTTACAATCACATATGCGACAAGATCGCAGTGAGTCTGCTCGAGAGCGGAGAACAGCGCTATGTGAAAAGGGTACTGTCACTCATTTAGAGTCACTTACCACAAAAGCGCAGTGAGTCTGCTCGAGACATTAAGCCCAACATCATCATCAGCAGCTGACGCCCTTGGAAGATCGGTTATCATTTCATTATATGACGTCACAGGATATCCTGTGTCAACTAGGCACTTTGTGTGCATTTTCCCGCAAACAAAACGGCTCGAAATGTTCATTTCTGGCTCACTAAATTCCATTTTGAGAAAATTCTCTGAAGGAACCTTCAGAAATCTTCAGTTTCACGTGACACCAGCCATGTATCACGTGGCACCAGCCATGTATCACGTGACACCAGCCATGTATCACGTGACACCAGCCATGTATCACGTGGCACCAGCCATGTATCACCCAAACAGCGCTGTAAGTACACCACTTGGGTGGATATTCAAAACGCGCTAAAAAAAGGCTATACAGTCACTCATTATTAGAATCATATATGCGACAAGAGCGCAGTGAGTCTGCTCGAGAGCGGAGAACAACGCTATATAAAAGCGATCAACAACAACAACAACCTGCGGTACAAACTCTTTGGCAGGGAAAGTGATAATGTCTCTCACACTGCTGTCTCACACACTGCTGTCTCACACACTACTGTCTCAAACCGCTGTCTCACACACTGATGTCTCACACCGCTGTCTCACACTGCTGTTGCACATTGCTGTCTCACACACTGTTGTCTCACGCACTGATGTCTCTCGTATTGCTGTCTGACACATTGGTGTCTCACATATTGCTGTCTCACGCATTGCTGTCTCGCATATTGCTCTCACACACTGCTGTCTCGCACACTGCTGTCTCGCATATTGCTGTCTCACACACTGTTGTCTCACACACTGCTGTCACACACTGCTGTCTCTCATATTGCTGTCTCACACACTGCTGTCATACACTGCTGTCTCACACACTGCTGTCTCGCATATTGCTGTCTGTTAATCCGCATGCCTACAGCTGACACCTGCTGGCTAGAAATAAAAGAACCTTTGCGACCGAATCAGCGGCCATCTGTTTTTTTTACGCGGCGTGGCTTAGATAACGAGAAGCTTTAAATCCTTTGCCAGATATTGTACGTTGTGTTTTGGACTTCTGAGTTACAGGAGTCATCATCTGGGCTTAGTCTGGCTTATTGTTCTTATCCAATGGACGCGTAGCCTAGCGGTCGGCACTGTGGCTAGCTATCATGCACACTACTGCAGAATCAACAGATATAAAAAATAAATATAAAAAATAAAAATAAAAACAATAGCGGGGATAGCTCAGTTGGTAGAGCATCCGATTGAAAAGCCAGGCGCAATACTGACGTGGGTTCGAGTCCCCGGTGCAGCTCTCTCTCTCTCTCTCTCTCTCTCTCTCTCTCTCTCTCTCTCTCTCTCTCTCTCTCTCTCTCTTTCTCTGTCTCTCTCTCTCTCTCTCTCTCTCTCTCTCTGTTTCTGTCTGTCTGTCTGTCTCTCTGTCTCTGTCTCTCTTTCTCTGTCTGTCTGTCTGTCTGTCTGTCTGTCTGTCTGTCTGTCTGTCTGTCTCTCTCTCTCTCTCTCTCTCTCTCTCTCTCTCTCTCTCTCTCTCTCTCTCTCTCTCTCTCTCTCTCTCTCTCTCTCTCTCCCAGGGACAGATTTGTAAAAAGGCCGACTTGTGCTTAAATCTTTACCCTTGTGTAATAAAGTATTATCTTCTCCCTCTCTCTCTTACTTATTCCATTACACTCGTTAATAAAAAAATATTTAAAAAATCGTTCGTTCGTTCGTTCGTTCTCTCTCTCTCTCTCTCTCTCTCTCTCTCTCTCTCTCTCTCTCTCTCTCTCTCTCTTAGAGTGAACTTCCAGTGCAGACTATCTTACGGCGATTGCACACGGGGGGTGTGCAATCGCATGCATCAACATCTGTGCGCACGTTAAAAATCCCAAACACTGGCAGCCACACCATTGTCTGGACAGACGAAAATACTGCACACGTTGATAGGAATGGTAGCGCTGCTCTTGCGGCTGCTGCGCATTACCCAAGAAAGGCGACCCGAATTTCCCGCAAGGGAGAAAGAAGTACTAAAAATCATATATATATATATATTTGTAGGAATCAGTCAAGCCCACCGGGCAGGTCTTGACAAAGCCCTCAAGGGCGAAAATTCGGAGTAAAAAATTTCCAACACAAAACATG
>JABMCL010000745.1:545000-547500 GCA_018857735.1 Alviniconcha marisindica
TGGTGGTGTGTGTGTGTGTGTGTGTGTGCGTGTGTGTGTGTGTGTGTGTGTGTGTGTGTGTGTGTGTGTGTGTGTGTGTGTGTGTGTGTGTGTGTGTGTCTGTGTGTGTGTCTGTGTCTCTGTGTGTCTGTGTCTCTGTGTCTGTGTGAAAGCCTTTTGTCTCCACTTTTCAACAGTCAAATCTTTCCAATAATTAACAACTGTGCTGAAAAGCTCGAAGACGCTAATGACTTTCCCAAGACCACTGATACAAGCAAACCTTCCATGCAAATCTCTGACAGTGTCCATGCCATGTAGAAACTCTCAACCATAGCAGCGCGAACGTCTCAACCATAGCATGTAGAAAATCTCAACCACAGCGGTGTGAACAGTTCAACCATAGCATGTAGAAAATCTCAACCACAGCAGTGTGAACAGTTCAACCATAGCATGTAGAAAATCTCAACCACAGCAGTGTGAACAGTTCAACCATAGCATGTAGAAAATCTCAACCACAGCAGTGTGAACAGTTAAACCCTAGCATGTAGAAAATCTCAACCACAGCAGTGTGAACAGTTCAACCATAGCATGTAGAAAATCTCAACTATAGCAGCGTGAATTCTTCAACCATAGCATGTAGAAAGTCTCAGCCATAACATCTCAACCATAGCAGTGTGAACATTTCAACCCTAGCATGTAGAAAGTCTCAACCATAGCAGTGTGAACAGTTCAACCATAGCATGTAGAAAGTCTCAGCCATAACACCTCAACCATAGCAGTGTGAATATTTCAACCCTAGCATGTAGAAAGTCTCAACCATAGCAGTGTGAACATTTCAACCATAGCATGTAGAAAGTCTCAACCGTAGCAGTGTGAACATTTCAACCATAGCATGTAGAAAGTCTCAACCGTAGCAGTGTGAACGTCTCAACCATAGCATGTAGAAAGTCTCAACTATACTATACCACGGACACAGTCTTAACCATACCATAATTATATACAGTCTCAACCATACTATGGAGAAAGTCTCAACCATACTATGGAGAAAGTCTCATCCATAGCATGCTGAAAGTCTCAACCACAGCATGGCGAAACTCAACCATACCATGGAGACAGTCTCACCCATCGCATGGTGGAAGCCTCAACCATAGCATGGTTAAAGTCTCAACCACACCATGGCGAAAGTCTCAACCACATCATGTAGAAAGTCTCAGACGTATCATAGACAGTCTCAACCATACCATGGAGACAGTCTCAACCATACCATGGACACACTCTCAACCATACTATGGTGATAGTCTCAACTATACCTTGGCGAGAGTCTCAACAATACCATGGAGAAAATCTCAGCCACATCGTGGAGAAAGTCTCAACATGGCATGGAGAAAGTCTCAACCACACCACGGCGAGTCTCAACTATACCATGGACACAGTCTCAACCATACCATGGAAATCAAGCTTCAACCATACCAAGGGCGACGGTTTCAATCTTTCTATGAGGGCTGGCTCAACAAGCTATAGGTTACAGAGACGGATTCAAGAGCTACTTCAGCTGCCACCCCCCTCCACCCCACCACACACACAGCCCGCCCGCCCCCCCCCCCCCCCACTGCCCATCCCCCCCCCCCCCCCACACACACCCCCCACTCCCATTGAAATTGTCTCGGTAAAAGGTGAGGCTTCTGAAAAGCGTGCATAGACTCTCTCGGGTGTGCAATTACCATCTTGACTGAAGTGAATTGAACCCCAAATAGTTCGGGCCACAGCACTCCGCGACTCGTTTAAGTGTTGTGTGGCAGCTTAATCTCTCTCTCTCTCCCTCCCTCTCTTTCCGCCTCTCTCTCCCCCCCCCCCCCCCCTCTCTCTCCGTCTCTCTCTCTCCTTCTCTCCTGTCTCTCTCCCCCTCTCTCCGTCCCTCTCCCTCTCTCTCTCCCTCCCTCTCTCTCCGTCTCTGTCTCTCTCCCCTCTCTCCCCCTCTCTCTCTCTCCGTCTCTCTCCCCCCCCCCCTCTCTCTCTCTCTCCGTTTCTCTCCCTCTCCTCCGTCTCTCTCCCCCCCCCCCCTCTCCGTCTCTCTCCCTCTCTTTCTCTCTCTCCGTCTCTTTCTCTCCCGCTCTCTCCGTCTCTCCCCCCCCTCTCTATCTCTCCCTCTCTCTCTCTCCCCGTCTCTCGCCCTCTCTCTCGTCGATCGGAATCAATCGAAAACAGCTTACCACCGGCGAAGCTTAACGACCTCTTTGCGGTCTTTGTCACACGAACAAAGGCGTGATTTCCTACTCAGACGGAGCTTCGAGAGGGTCCTTCTAACTGACAACAGTACTTCGCCCTTTGTATTGTTACCGGCATGGCCAGGCTGATAGCTGTCGCTTTGTTGGTGTCGTTTCGATCAGTGAAGTGTGTGTGTGTGTGTGTTGTGGTGTGGTGTGTGTTGTGTGTGCTGTGTGGTGTGGTGTGTGTGTGTGTGTGTGTGTGTGGAAGAGAGCGTGCGTGGGCGTGTGTGCGTGGTGGTGAGTGTGTGTGTGTG
>JABMCL010000745.1:567500-590000 GCA_018857735.1 Alviniconcha marisindica
GTGGTGGTGTGTGTGTGTAGTGTGTGTGTGTGTGTGTGTTGTGCGCGCGGGGTATGTGCGCGTGCGTAGATATGGGTGCGTTGTGCGTGCGTGCTGCGTGCGTGTGTGTCGTACATAGGTGGTGTGGGTGGGTGACGTGCGTGTGGCGTGCATGCCTCGTTTTGAGTGCGTGCGTGCGTGCACGCGCGCGCACTACTGACGTGTGTGTGTGCGTGCGTGCGTGTGCTCGCGCGCGATGTGTCGGTGCAGAACACTCTACTTAATGCTATAAGTATTCAGGTCAATGTCAACCACCGCACTACACACACACACACACACACCACCACACCACACACACACACCACACACACACACACGCACACACACGCACACAGCACACCACACACACACACACACACACACACACACACACCACACACACACCACACACACACAGCAACACTGCAGGGGCACACCCACACACACACACACCACGACACCAACACACACCGGCGCTGCGTGCGTGCGTGCGTACGCGCGCGTGTGTGTGTGTGTGTGTGGCGCGCGCGCGGATGTGCGTGTGTGTATGTGCGCGCGCAACCATGCACACATGCATATCGAGGTTACTTTACATATTGACACGTACACATACATGGTGCTCGGAACCAGCAGTACGTTCTACATACTGACACTTTGCGTGATGACTAGTCTCTTTTCATACTGACAGGCACACAAACATGGTGCACGAAACGAACACGTACATTATTTTCTGGCATATTGCACCTGGTTTGTTTACATATTAACACGTACACATACTTGGTGCACGAAACGAACACGTACGTTACTTTCTGGCATATCGCACCTGGTTTCTTAACATATTAACACGTACACATATTTGGTGCACGAAACGAACACGTACGTTACTTTCTGGCATATTGCACCTGGTTTCTTTACATATTAACACGTACACATATTTGGTGCACGAAACGAACATGTACGTTACTTTCTAGCATATTGCACCTGGTTTCTTTACATATTAACACGTACACATACTTGGTGTACGAAACCAAAACGTTCCTTGCTTTTCGACACTTTGATTGATGCCTGGTCTATTTACATACTGACAGGCATACATACATGGTGCCCGGAGACAACAGGTACGTTTACATACCGACACTTTGCATGGTGCCTACATGGTCTCTGTACATACCGACACTTTGCATTGTGCCTACATGGTCTCTGTACATACCGACACTTTGTATGGTACTTACATGGTCTCTGTACATACACACTTTGCATGGTGCCTACATGGTCTCTGTATACACCGACACTTTGCATGGTGCCTACATGGTCTCTGTACGTACCGACACTTTGCATGGTACCTACATGGTCTCTGTATATACCGACATTTTGCATGGTACCTACATGGTCTCTGTATATACCGACACTTTGCATGGTACCTACATGGTCTCTGTATATACCGACACTTTGCATGGTACCTACATGGTCTCTGTATACACCGACACTTTGCATGGTGCCTACATGGTCTCTGTACGTACCGACACTTTGCATGGTACCTACATGGTCTCTGTATATACCGACATTTTGCATGGTACCTACATGGTCTCTGTATATACCGACACTTTGCATAGTGTCTACATGGTCTCTGTACATACACTTTGCATAGTGCCTACATGGTCTGTGTACATACTGACACTTTGCATGGTGCCTACGTGGTCTCTGTGCATACCGACACTTTGCATGGTGCCTACATGGTCTCTGTACATACTCACACTTTGCATTGTGCCTACATGATCTCTGTGTACTTAGCGACACGTACACATACTCGACCTGGTATAACCGTCATAGCTGACTGGGCGTGAAAACACAAACAAATTCCTATATACAAATACAATCATGGTGTCCGGTTTTCGGACTGGTATAACGGTCATAGTTGACTGGGCGTAAAAAGCAAACAAGTTCATGCGTACAAATACATGATGTCCGATTTTCGAAGGTTAAGGAAAGACAACCGCCATTATGCAACTCATTACTATGGGGAATCACTTGTGTCCCTTGAGTGTACAGTTGTGCACCACTACTCGGGTTACATTTGCATCCTCATGAAGCGCCCAAGTGAAATTTGCCACCGAGAAATTTTGTATTGTGAACCACTCAATTCTGTTCTGCTTAACGATTCCATTTCACGAAAATATGTGTTACTCATGTGCCTCATAAAAGTGAAATAGCATGTTTGTGAGTTCATCAATTGTGTGTTACTTTTGTACTGAATATGTCATTGGGGATCTTTCTGGAAAAATCTTTCTCAGGTGTAAATGGTGTAAATGAATTTAAATCGTGGGATGTGCTGATTATTGACTGTATTTGTATGGTTGTGTTTGTTACTGATTGTGTTGTATGAGGAACTGTGAGCCAGCATTTTTACTTGTGTGTTGGCGACTTCGTTTCGACCTGGTTTGGAGTAACTGTGAATGTGGGATTCGTCCTGAGATTGCTGTACGGTTGACGGGACGTCAAAATCCGAGAACCAACCAGACGCCTAGAGCTATCTCTCTCAGTTGTAAATCACTGAAATGGAAATAGTGACATTTTTTCTATAACTGATTTCCCTTGGTTGTGTTGTTGATTTGTTGTGTGTGCAGCTGTGATTCAGCGGTTGCCTTGGTTGTGTTGTGTGCAGCTGTGATCCAGCGGTTGCCTTGGTTGTGTGTACAGCTGTGATCCAGCTGTTGCCTTGGTTGTGTTGTGTGTGCAGCTGTGATCCAGCGGTTGCCTTGGTTGGGTTGTGTGTACAACTGTGATCCAGCGGTTGCCTTGGTTGTGTGTACAGCTGTGATCAGCGGTTGCCTTGGTTGGTTGTGTGCAGCTGTGATCCAGCGGTTGCCTTGGTTGTGTGTACAGCTGTGATCCAGCTGTTGCCTTGGTTGTGTTGTGTGTGCAGCTGTGATCCAGCGGTTGCCTTGGTTGGGTTGTGTGTACAACTGTGATCCAGCGGTTGCCTTGGTTGTGTGTACAGCTGTGATCCAGCGGTTGCCTTGGTTGTGTGTACAGCTGTGATCCAGCGGTTGCCTTGTGTGTACAACTGTGATCCAGCGGTTGCCTTGGTTGTGTGTACAGCTGTGATCCAGCGGTTGCCTTGGTTGGGTTGTGTGTACAACTGTGATCCAGCGGTTGCTTGGTTGTGTGTACAGCTGTGATCCAGCGGTTGCCCTTTGGGTTTTGTGTACAGCTGTGATCCAGCGGTTGCCTTGGTTGTGTGTACAGCTGTGATCCAGCGGTTGCCTTGGTTGTGTTGTATGTGCAGCTGTGATCCGGCGGTTGCCTTGGTTGTGTGTGCAGCTGTGATCCAGCGGTTGCGTTGGTTGTGTTGTGTGTGCAGCTGTGATCCAGCGGTTGCCATGGCTGTGTTGTTGATGATTGTTGTGTGGTGGCAGTGAGTTCCAGACAGAAGGGTCAAAATGACAGAAATCACGATCACCTTTCGTCTTGCATCGATATAGTAACTGTAAATGTGTGATTCGTCCTGAGGTGTGTTTGTTGTTTGGTTTGTATGCTGGTGTGTTTGTGTGTGTAAGTGTGTGTGAGCGCGCGTGTTTGTGTGAATATGTGTCTATGCGTTTATGTGTGTGTGTATGTGGCCTGTGTCTGTGTGTGAGTGTGTGTGTGTGGGGGAGAGAGAGAGAGAGAGAGAGAGAGAGAGAGAGAGAGAGAGAGAGAGAGAGAGAGAGAGAGAGAGAGAGAGAGAGAGAGAGAGAGAGAAGAGTGTGTGTGTGTGTGTGTGTGTGTGTGTGTGTGTGTGTGTGTGTGTGTGTGTGTGTGTGTGTGGAGACAGAGTAATTACCAGCCGCTGTAGCCTAAGTACCTTGCTCAGGAAAATCGAATTTCCCGCAAAGGATTAGACAACCAACGGCAACAACAAAAGTAAAACCAGAATACTTCGGATTTTTTTTTTTATCGATTTACTGATTTAGCACAGGTTTTTGACAGACAGAAATCCAACACTCTACACGGAGCACACTGCGCACAAAGCCACCGCGCCTTCAACGTAGGGAGGGCAAGGGAGAACACCGCAGCGGATCTGCACGAACTCAACGTTACCGCTGACCTGATCTTTTGTAGAGTTAGGTATTTCCTCCAGACAGTGGTCAGTGCACAGGTACTCAGATCTTCCTCCCTTGTTATGTTTGTAACTGGAAGTCAGATAACCACGGTACTGGAGCACAGACCCAGCGGGGCACCTGGAACAATCCAGACCCAGACTTAGATCCAGATCAATACTGCGCCAACGCAAACTCTAATGTATAGTTACAATAATGGACAGGTCTTGGACAGCGAAAACCGTTTTGCAAAACAAAAACTCAGTGCGCTAGGAGACACCATTCACGCACATAATATACACGTAGACATACACGTAATCTCTTGTCAGGGAAATGGTTTACTAGGTTTGTGAAAACGGTCTACCTAATGTGCTTGCACCCATTCAACACTGACCTGGACAGCAAAACAGCGCTTGACAACTTAACGAATAAACGCAACGTGTAAACAGTCACAGTCCAATAAATAAACAGCATAGATCCACCTCGAAAACTGTATTGACCAAGACGAACACTTTACTTAGACCCAAGGACAATTTTGTTGATGGACTTGGGTTTGTTACCCCCAACAGCTGTAGCTGATCGACTGGTTCATTTTTATGATAATCAGTTCGGAATGGGCAGATGATTTTTAAAACTGCTTTTATTAGGACAGTAACTTTTAAAAAGGTAAACCTTGTAAAAAGGCAACTGGTACGTGATATGCACAGCTTTGCGTCAGCTGGATTTCGGAATGACTTTTTACCCGGATGTTTGATGTTTGCTGTTGTTGCCATTTAATGATGTTTTATGATCAGCGTGATTGTGTGATGAGTGTACTACAAAACAATAAAGTTGTAATGGTATTGTATTTTATGGAAGACATTTAGTCTGTTAAGACTTTGAGACAAAACACATGGAATTGAGGTCGCTTAGTTCTGGACATATTGCAATATATGAAGAAGAAGACGACAATTGCAATATATGAAGAAGAAGAAGAAGACAATTCTGATCTTATTTTAGGTCCAAGTGTGGAAAAAAAAGCACACACACACACGCACACACACACACACACACACACACACACACACACACACACACACACACACACACACACACACACACACACACACACAACACATAACAACAACAACAACAACAACAACAACAAAAGCAAGTAAATAATTGTTCAGGCGTTATATATAGATCTGAAAGACCTTACACAGAGTACATCTGACGGGGGAAAAGAGAGAGAGAGAGAGAGAGAGAGAGAGAGAGAGAGAGAGAGAGAGAGAGAGAGAGAGAGAGAGAGAGAGAGAGAGAGAGAGAGAGAGAGAGAGAGAGAGAGAGACAGACAGACAGACAGACAGACAGACAGACAGACAGACAGACAGACAGACAGACAGACAGACAGACAGAGACAGTCCTACTCCCTTTATAAAGAGCCTATTGGGTTATCAGTCCACCCCCCCACCCCCACCCCCATCCGAGCCGAATCCGAATTTTGGCCCACAATGCCAAGCAGAGAGCAGAGGGGTTATCAGAAATCTGATCCTGGTGGGGACCATTATTATGTTGGTTGCCTTGGTCAGACACGTGTTTCGCTACCCGAGTAGCTCATCAGTGACCACCGGCACATAATGGGGAGAGGATATCAGCCCAATACTAGCAAAAGAAAACCATCGTCTAGGTTGCAGACTCCGGTTGTATGGGAGAATGCTCTCGGCTGACACACCTAAGAAGCTCTAAATGAAAGGAAAAGTGTACTCAAAAGAAATGAAAAACAGTTTTGTCATTATTAGCAGTACATTTTGAATGTTAAGAAAGAATTTTCTTTTCTTTTTTTCTTTTTTTTGAAATGCTGAATTTAGGATGTTTGAGAGTACTTTGCAAAGCAAAGTAACTCTGCAATTACGAATACTCTGCCCTTGACCTATGGATCCATAAAGGATGCACGAAAGTGTTAGATATAGTTTCCAATTTTAATGGTTCGAGGCACCATGTAAGTGTGCGAATAGAAAATATTTACCCGTTGGTTCCAGACACTCCACCAATGTACGAACATATATTTACTAATGTATATTTACTTCTTGGATCCAGGCACCCCGTCAATGTACGAATATAATGTATTTACCCGTCGGTTCCAGGCACCATGGCAATATACGAATATAGCTTATTTACCCGTTGGTTCCAGCAACCCCGTCAATGTACGAATATACCGTATTTTCCTGTTGATTGCAGGCACCCCGTCAATGTACGAATATAACGTATTTACCAGTTGATTCCAGGCACCCTTTAAGGGTGCTAATATACTCTATTGACCGGTTGGTTCCCGGTACCCTGTCAATGTACGAATATAACGTATTTAGCTGTTGATTCCAGACACGCTTCAAGAGTAGGAATAGAACGTATTTACCTCTTAGTTCCTGGCAACCCGTCAATGTACGAATATAACGTATTTAGCTCTTGATTCCAGGCACCCTTTAACTGTACGAATTAAACGTATTTACCTGTTCATTCCAGGTCAATGTACGAATATAACCTATTTACCTGATGATTCCAGGCACCCCGTCAATGTACGAATATAACCTATTTACCTGATGATACCAGGCACCCTTTAAGTGTACGAATATAACGTATTTACCTGTTAATTCCAGGCACCCCGTCAATGTACGAATATAACGTATTTACCTGTTGATTCCAGGCACCCGTCAATGTACGAACATGAGGGACTGACCACTTGATTCCAAGCACCATTTCAGGGTGCGAATATATAACTTATTTACCGGTTGTTTCCCGGTACCCTTCAAGTGTACGAATGTAACGGTGTTTACCTGTCGGTACCGGACACCATGAAAGTTGCAGAGTAAGAGTTACGACACTGGGCGCAGACGACGTCAGTAGAGATATGGCCCGGCATATAGTACTCCAACCCGAACACTTCACTACTGAAGACTGCAGTGTGGACTCTAAGAAACACGGGTTTCTTGGTCATGCACAGTTGGTTGGCCCCGCCCCCTGTGTTACCGCTGGCACTGCCAGCAGCGTAACCTGCAACAGTTCAGGGAAGCACGTGCATGTGTACGTGCGTGTGCGTGCACGTGAGTGTGCACGCGCGCGCGTCCATAAATGTGTAGGTGCCTCTGTACGAATGTGTGTGTGCGCGTGCGTGTATGTGTGTGCGTACGTGCATGTATGCCTGTGTGTATGTGGGTGCGTACGTGAGTGTGTGAATGTGTGGGTGCGTACTTGCGAATGTGTGTGTGTGTGCGCGCGCATGCGTGTGTGCAAAGGGTATGTGTGTGTGTGCGTGCGTGCATGTGTATGCGTGCGTGTATACCTGTGTGTATGTCCGTGCGTGAATGTGTGTGTGTGTGTGTGTGTGTGTGTGTGTGTGTGTGTGTGTGTGTGTGTGTGTGTGTGTGTGTGTGTGTGTGTGTGTGTGTGTGTGTGTGTGTGCACGTACGTGTCTGCGTGCGCGTGTGAATGTGTTGTTAAGTACGTGCGAATGTGTGCGTGTCTGTGCGTGTGTGTGCGCGCGCGTGTGTGAATGTGTAGGTACGTACGTGCGAATGTGTGTGTCCGTGCGTATGTGTGCGAGGTGTGTGTGTGTGCGGGCGCGCGCGTGTGTGAGAGTGTCTGTATGTGCGTGCGTGCATGAACATGTGGGTGCCCACGTACGTACGTGTGTGTGTGCGTGCGTGTGTGTGTGTGTGTGTGTGTGTGTGTGTGTGCGTGTGTGTGTGTGTGTGTGTGTGTGCGTGCGTGCGTGCGTGCGTGCGTGCGTGCGTGCGTGCGTGCGTGCGTGCGTGCGTGCGTGTATACCCGAGTGTGTGTCATATGTGCGAGCGAGCGTGCGCGCGCGCGTGTATGCGTGTGTGTGTATGTGTATGTGTGTGTACCAGAGAACAGCAATGTTGACCCAGTGGGACACGTAGAACGTCCCCATCTGACGTACGTGGAGCCTGGAGACACGATGGGTACAATCAGTTCAAGCATAAGTGACCAACACAAATAAGTGTCAAACACAGATAAGTGACAGACACACGTAAAATGACAAAAACAGATAAATGATAAACACACGTAAGTGACAAACACATATGTGATTAACAAATATAGGTGACAAATACGCATAAGTCGTAAACACACACGGATGATTAACACATGTATATGATAAACACAAATAAGTGACAAACACACACAAGTGGCAAACACACATAGGTGATTAACACATACAGATGACAAACACATGAGTGACAAGCAAAAATAAGTGATAAACACACATACGTGACAAACATTAATAAGTGACAAACACACATAAGTGCCAGCGCTGTAAGTACACCACTACGGTGGATATTCAAAAACGCGCTATAAAAAGCTATTCACTCATGTATAATCACATGCGAGCGCAGTGAGTCTGCTCGAGAGCGGAGAATAACGCTATATAAAAGCAATCAACAACAAAGACAGACAAGTGATAAATACAGATAACTGACAATTAATTACAAATAAGTGCAAACAGACACAGGTGAAAAACACTCATTGGTGACAAACACAAGTAAGTGACAAACAACTGACGTTGTTGTAGGAGTTTGCAACACGTCGTCGTATTGTCAAACGACACAGGTGCTGCGGTTTTTCAACGGTACCGTTACGATCGTGTGAACCCATTATTGATTTCCTGGATGCAGTCAGTTGTTCCTGGGAGAGGGCATGTGTCTCTCCCCCCCTCCCCCCACCCCGCCCCCATTTCTATTTAAAAACTTACATCCCCGCAGATTTTGTACCCTGGAATCTTTTTTCTTTCTTTGTCTTCCTAATATACCTGGGGCCATTAGAAATTAGAACATGGCAGGAAAATTCCTCTGTATGTGTGTGTGTGTGTGTGTGTGTGTGTGTGTGTGTGTGTGTGTGTGTGTGTGTGTGTGTGTGTGTGTGTGTGTGTGTGTGTGTGTGTGTGTGTGTGTGTGAGTGTGTGTGGAAATCAATCGCATGTTTGAAACAACTTACCCTGATTCTTCGTCAGCTCAAGCACTTTTGTCTGCAGCTTATCAGTTATGGCCACCAACTCATCAACTTCAATTTTAAGATAAAATAAAATCTCATAATGAATGTCCTGTAGTAAAAGGAAATTTGCATTGAAGCATACTATCAATGTAACATGTCAACAACACAACAACAACAACAACAACACACACACGCACACGCACGCACGCACGCACGCACGCACACTCACACACACACACACACACACACACACACACACACACACACACACACACACACACACACACACACACACACACACACACACACACACACACACACACACACACACACATATATATAACTGAGCATAAGACATGGACATAAAAATATTTGTTAAACAAATTGAAAATTACAGCTAACCACAAGTTCATAACAACAGGTATATTTATTGCAAAAACTCAAAGATTGGCCGCTGTCGACGTTTATAAATATAATCAACACACATAGTAACAGCATATGTCAATAATGATACATTATTACATGTGACAACAATAATGATGATCGCACGCCTGTTACGCATGTTATATTTCTTATAGTTTTACATGTATATCTTATGACCTGGATAAAGGGGGTACGTGTCAGCCGTAGGCACCTGGATAATTTGTCTTTAGTCTGTCTTATTTTACTATAGGCTGTGATTGGAAATGTTGTGCACTTGAAGGCGAATACTCTGTCACCTTAGTTTACTGTTTTTTTGTGGGAATTTGCCCAACGGAAGCTGGCCTATGCTCTACAGCTGATGTACCCCGTCTGTCTATTCTACTTCACATCAGTCATTCTGACCCCCCACCCCATCAGCTGACTTCCGTCAGTGTTCACATCTCTGTCATAAACCCACGTTTTTGTTACACAAAATCTGCATAAAATCACATATATACACGCGTGGTACGCGTGCGTACACGTACCTAACATACCTGCACACACATGTATACACACATATGCACACACACAACACACACACACACACACACACACACACACACACACACACACACACCCACACCCCCACCACCACCACCACCATCACCACCACCACCAGCATTACCGCCACTGTCACAATCACCAACAAGGTATTCGTCAAGGATGGCCCAATTTCCCCGCTAGCCTTCGTGCTAGTTATCGAACTGTTGGCTATAAACATAAGAGATTTGCAAAATATAAAGGAATAAGAAACTGGAGTTTAAACAATGTACTCTATATAGAAGATATTATTCAGATTGCTTTGTATGCAGGTGACATTACATAATTTCTGAATGATGAAATGAGTTCTTTATCTTTTCTGGCTTAGAAGTTAACAAAACAAAGTCACACGCCATGTGGCTTGGTAGTAACAAAAACCGTACTGACACCTTTTTTTGGTTTTAACTGGAAGGAAAAAAGAAAGAAAGAAATCTGGGAGTGTAGTTTTGCAGCTACAAATGTGCGTCTCATATTGATGAGAACTGGTCGGAACGTATCGTAAAGATTAAAAGACTGATATCGATTTGGGGAAAAAAGAAATTTAAGCGTTGTTGAAAAAATATGTATTAATAAAACCTTTCTCATGTCTCAAGTTGTATATGTAATGCAAGCACTTGTGGTGCCTAAAAAAGTTTTGACTGAAATTAATAGACTACTGTTCAGATTTTTGTGGCGGAAGAAGGACTGCAATCGAGAGCGTTTGAAAAGGTTAAGAGAAGCGTGCTTTGTACTGATGTAGATAGTGGTGGTTTGAATATGGGTTATTTGAAAGATATGCAATTGGCTTTTTTTTCAGTGGGTTTTGCAAGTATGTTTTCATGTTTTGGGTCTAACTTTGAATGTTTCCATGCAAATGTCAACAGCCGCAAGTTTAAAGGTTTGAACCTTGTAAAATCCTACTTTTGGTGCACAGTTCTAATGAACTGGCTGGATAATAATCTACCTAACTGTAAAGATAGAATAATTACATTGCTGTGGAACAATGAATACGTTTCTTGCTCAGGTGAGGTTTTTATTTTAAAGAGTGGGCAATGGCAGTTTGTTTGTTAACGATTTTATAACACCAGAAGGTCTATTGTCATTTCAAGAAATAATTATGTGAAATTGTAGGGAACTTCTCCAACAGAATATTAGAATACAATGCCGTGTATTCGTCAGTTTCAGCATTTTTACGCAGGGTAGATAATACCGTAGCAATACTTGAATACAGTAAGAAGATTAGGACAGCAAGAGATCTGAGACAACATTTAGTCAATAGAAAAGCTGTGTGATAAAGGTTTCTGGAACAGTACATTTTCAATAGATTCAGATAAGAACATTTGGTCTCTTGCTTTCAGAGCAACAAAAGAAACAAGACTCCGTGTATTACATTGGAAAATACTGCATAACATTTATCCCACCAACATTTTACTATGCAAAATGAAAGTAAAAGAAAATAATAAGTGCACATACTGTAATGAATTTGTAGGTTACATTGAACATTTCTTCTTTGAAAGTCCTGGTGTTCGAGATTTTTGGCGATACATTGAACAGCATATTTTGATTAACTCTAATGTTCAAGTACACTTAACTGCCGTTGATATTCTGTTCAGCTTAAAACGCTTCAATGTTGGAAAGACCAAAAAGAAAAATATGAATCATGTAATTCTCATTGCAAAAAATGTGCATAAATATTTTTTTAAGAAAACACAGTCCCATCGTCCATTACTGCAATTTTGGGGAAGAAACAGCTAAAAATCCGTTACATTTAATTCACCAAAAGCTCTGCATGCAACTGAGGTTCAGACACACACACACACACACACAAACACACACACACACACACACACACACACACACACACACACACACACACACACACACACACACACACACACACACACACACACACACACACACACACACACACACACACACACACACACACACACACACACACACATACACACATATAATTTATATCAAGCTCGGCGACTTTATTTTGACTGTGCTTTGGTCCATTGCTTTGCGGTTATGACAATATTTTTCTTAATCTGTGGAGACAATCACCAGTATTGAGACTGATTTTAAAAACTAAATATTAAAAAAAAAAAAAAAAAAAATCACCAACAACAACCCATACTCAAGAGCACGCGTGCACATACAAAGTCTGAAACATCATGTAAGACTTGTAACAGGCTACTGATCTAGCTGTGTGCTCCCGGGCCAGAACACTGACTCGATATCGAGACTTACATGTGCTGGTTTAGTTCTTTGACTGAGAGCGGAATGAAAGACTGCTTGAAACGATTGAGTTTTCACTTTCAGATTCTGCAACGTTTACCTGAAGGAAGCACTTGATGACCTGGAAGACTGCGGGCGGCATCAGAGCTGGCCCTTTCGGCTTGGCGGTCAGGGGTCTGTTCAGTGATGTTCAAAGATGGGTGTGAGTTACATGGCGTTCAGACAATGGGTTTGAGTGGTTCACCGAGAAATAAGAAACACTATTTGGGCAAGTTAAAACTCGTTGGCTACGACAAACCTAACACAAATGCTTCCTAATTCAGTCGTGGTAATCGAACCACAAAGAATGCCCATTAGTTTGAGCTGTTTTGTTTACACGTATGAACACCAGATCATTCTGGTACAGATCTTCCAGGGTGAAATTATCAGAACAAAATTAACCTTCCGTCTTCAATGACACTAATGAGCAAACGACACCTTAACATCATCACATTAGGGACAATTCTCTTCCACATTTGTACATTTCCAAAAGTGCTGTTTTCATGTTGCTGTATTTTGTTTTTGTTGCTGTTGCTAAACAATGAGTGATAGTGACAATTTCAACATAATGTCAGGGTCTTTTGAAAAAAGTGAATTTTCTGGGTAATTTCCGCATTTCAAGTTACAGAACAACATTTAAACAACAGCTAAACAGTGAAAAATGAGATACAGAACTAGGATACTTATCTGCTTTTGGTTGAGCTATGTTGTTTTCGTGTCCTGTGTTTTGAAGAGTCTTCGTGAAGAAGTTTTTTTTTAAGTGGTTTTATTTTTTTTGAAAAGGGTTTAAGCTAGAAAAGGGATTGCCCCCAAAATGTGTATGTAGTGTCTTGTCCTAATAAATAACGTTCTTTTTAGCCTTTTTATGTGCTTGGGTCTTGTTTTAGAACGTTTAGTGATTCCCGGATTTTTTATTCATGGAAAACAACAGCTAGTCTCACCTTTAGACTGCTCTGAGTTGGAACCGAACCATTCTCCGAAACTGGAGACAATGCATTTTCCGGAGTTGGATTATGATGCTGGGCGCAGCTTTGCTGAACATTGTAGACCAGACAGCTCCACAGAACCAGAGGGACTGCAGACAGCAGCTTCATTTTCATAGAACGGCAATGCTCACTGCAACAAAATTGAAATGGTTCACTTTGCGGTGTTAAGATGTGTTATCTCTCTCAGGATAGTCTTTTTTGTTTCGGAGAAAATCCGCATCTGGAGTGAAAGCATCGGTCAAAACGCAAGCAGCTTGTCAAACTCCAAGCTCTGCTTTACGACATCCTCCCTCCATCCGGTTGCAAAAACAAACATGCAAAAACATCCATACACATAGTTAATTTCATCTGATCTATCTCTCTCCTTACATGCAGGATTTCATATACACGCAAATACAAACATAATCATACAAAATTTTTTCTTTACACCCCTTACATTTTCTTTGTACTCAAAACAAAAATTTTTTACTAAACAATACTCAAAGAACTTGATATCAAAAATCTCGCATTCTGACACTTAATTTGGCTATCATACATACTTTCACTCCACCCACCACTAGACTTACTCCGTCTCCACACATACCTTCACCTCCCAACCCCCATCTGAAAATAAGGATAGCTCACACACACATAATTCAAAGTAAATGACCAATGGGACTGGATCATGTTCTTTGGATGACCAATCAGGAGGCAAAAAGGACTTCATGAGCCGACAATTAAATAAAATATGATGTACCAAAAGCTTTTCTTTACAAATGTAAATAACATCTTTGGAAAATTTAGTTTTGTTAGCATTGAGAAGTCTGTACAATTCTGAAACGGTCATAGCGAATGATGCCTTGGAACTTTTGCAACAAAGGTGATTTTGATTCAGTCTGCAAATGGGCGAGTCCTCAGTTCTATCGATTGTTTTGCCGATTATGTAAACTGACGGCTTGGGTTGCGTGCACGGTTACTGAGAAACTAGATTCAGATCTAATGTCTATAAGTATACGCACACTGAAGGACAAAAATATGATAAAACTCATTTTTTGTCAAGTTGAAACTGCTGGGTTCATTCACTTCGCATGACCCTGTTTGGATGATTCTGACGATATTCGTGACTGAAATGGCACATTAAGTCTGCCAGGAATTTCCGACCACTCCTTGGATATTACCGGTGAGAATCTTTCACTTTCAAAACTTTCGGGGAACATTCGCCTCTCAGCCGAAACATGGAGCAGAAGCGTGTAGGAATGACTGCGTTCAAGCCTAATACCTGCCCGCGACAGTAACAGCAGCAGCTGTGTTAATAATTAAGCAACTAAAACGGGCCATAGCTGCATGTGAACGCGCTTCGATTATTTCGCGGGTATTCGGTGCGGAACTAAAATCGGTGATCCGTGTTTTTATTTTTGTGTGTGTTTTTAATTTCTTTTCTCCGCGGCATTTTTTCTTTTCTTTTTCTCCGCGGAAAGTCAATTTCACTGGGGCTTTTTGGGGAAATTTTGCCTTTTTCCCCCGCCGGGGGGAAACCAATTTTCCCCCAAATTTTTTCCCCTTTTCAAAAAACTTTTATTTACGAAGAATTTTTTCTCCACCAGCCCATTCAGTCAAGTCAACGAGGTGAAGAAATCCAACTACCTTTTAAAAGCAATGAACCAAATGATTTACCTCCTAGATAATGTCAGGTCTCACTTTACTATCTGTGGAATTCAATGAATATAACACTGCCTTTGAGTGCACACACAGAGAAAAGAATACTGAATAACACCACTGGTAAATTTGCTAGATATCATCAAGCCGAGCAAAACTAATTCTGCAGTAAATATAGAGATTCCCTTTCATAAGTAGAAGCTTTTTTTTCTTTTTTCTTTTTAAAGTTTTAAACTCTGGTATAACAAACCCAGCACCTGCTTGCTCACGCACCTCAGTCAACGTCTGACGACTGGGATGGAGTGCCACGCCTGCGTCAATAAATGGTGTCACAGGCTATCTGCCATCAGCTGCGACTGTAGCATATCTGATGAGAATGTCAGTTGTGTACTTGAGAATCTTAAAAAGATTATTTGCCCGGATGCTGGGTCAGTTTGTGTAGCATGCCTCTATAAAATAATACTTGGCTGCCATGAAATTTATTGTGAATAATATCACTGTTACAGGAACTCTTTTCGCGCAGATGCACACTGTTGTGCTTCGGCAACAGCTTGTTCTATTTTCTCTTTGATCACCCGCGTTTAGATTCCTGCGAGAGTTGCTGCTTGGTGTATAGGGTGGCCTGGGGGTAATTCGTCCGCTCGCTCGGCTGTGGTAACTTCAGCCATAGAAACACCTCTAAACTGCACTCAGCATTACACTTCAACCCCTACAAGTGAACATTCACACAAAGTTCTGAAACTAGAATGACCGCTAGCGTTCTAAAACTAGATCCAAACACATAAAAAGCTCGAAAGAACGCTTATTTATTAGGACACAGACACACAATCTGCAAATTTTCGGGGTAATTCCTTTGTCAAGCTACAAAACAACACGTAAGCAACAGTTAAACGGTTAAAAACGATGAAGAAATTCGTCAGCTTTATAGGACCAGACTTTGGAAATAAAGAACTTTGGTCGTATTCACACTTCGTACTGAACTGGCTCTAATTGACTTCAAGGGCAAGTTTAGTCAGAGGTGAGTCAACACCACACATTTCAGCCTTGGTGCAGTCCACTCTGCAAATGGCTTGGAAACGCGAACGGTACATTACATGGTTAATGTGACCTCTCAGCCAGAAACCAGGCTGAATCATCCATATAACCTAGTCTGCATTGGGAAAATCCTACTTCCCCTTCCCCTCACGAGGTTTGGGTTGTAGTAGCCGGTAGCTCTAGTTCCTGGGTCTTTTATCAAGCTTGACCTTGAGTAGTGTCAGTGCTTATTCGAACAACACCTGCTTGCTGTATCTTCATAGCTATGTCATAAATTCATATCTATGTCATGTTGGCTATTTTCTCAACCTTGTTCTATATCAGTGGGATACTACGTAACTTCATTTTCATGTCATGTTGTCCATTCTTGACGTTTATAGCCTCAAAATGAAAGGTGCCAACTGATTAAAGCCCACATGTCATCAGGGGAGATCACTGGGGAACATTTTCAGTCTCCGGAATATTTGGTACAAAAGTGTGGTACTTTCTCTAATTTGGTTGCACAGCTTAGTATGGCAAATGCATAATACACAAATGTCACAACTAGTGGCCTACAGCGGCGCCAATTTGTATGTCAACTTGCAAACGCTTACAGACGGAATGACCGCAAATGATCGCTGAAGGAACCATACTGGCAGTACTACAGTACTGAGGAATGATATTTGAAAGGAACAAGAGACAGCTCACCTTCGGAGAAGATCATGAGATCGAATCTCGAAGTACAAGAAACCAGGAAAAAAAATTGACAGACTTAGCTGACCAGTGGTTCCAGCCAAAGTGACGCTAGCACGTGATCAGCGGAGTTTGTGCCACTAGCTAATTCTTAGTCCCGGACACAGCGCCCCTGCTGGTAGGCTATGACACTGCTCCTGCTCTCCTTCATAAAAGTTGCCATGGGAACCATAGCTTTCTTTAACTCATTTTGAATGAAAAGACATGGAGTCTCACATCATCTAGAGACTGACAGGTCACCCGGTGGACTGAATGAAAAATGTTCAAACTTCTTGTAGCCCTTCTAAATTGCATGTTGTTGTTCTGCAGGTTGAATAGGTGTGTGTGTGTGTGTGTGTGTGTGAGAGAGAGAGAGAGAGAGAGAGAGAGAGAGAGAGAGAGAGAGAGAGAGAGAGAGAGAGAGAGAGAGAGAGAGAGAGAGAGAGAGAGAGAGAGAGAGAGAGTGTGTGTGTGTGTGTGTGTGTGTGTGTGTGTGCGTTTATTCATAATTACGTTGGCAGATTGTGCTCCTCCTAATTTTCGTCATTTTGATGGTTTCTTTTTGAATCGATACGTATACATTCTTAACTTCTTTTTTTTCTTTCTTTTTTTACATCAGATCCTTGTCTATCTTCTTCATTGCTTCCTTCTTCTTTTGCACCTGACAAAGACAATTTTCTGTGGAAAGCCCTTGTTTCATATTTCCTTTTGAGTACATTTGTTTTGTCAAACACGTGTTTGTCGCGACAAAAATGATACTTGTGGCAGCTCCCGCCAATGATAGTTTTGTGGGGTAAAAGGGGTCGGTTTTTAGCACACGCACGGGACATTGTTAATACAAGTACATTTGAGAGGTAAACCACACTTTATTCCGGTAAACACAACGCGAGGTCTCAAGTTAAAATTGCTGCTGTTGTGCTAATAAATAACCGGTGTCTGGCAATTAGCTAAGTTTGTATAGGGCCAGATACCCCCCATCTTATTAACTGCCACAGATTGTATGGTGCCGCGTGACAAGGATTAATAAAACAACAACAACGTTTGTCTCAAGCTTGCTATTTCTTTTTCTTTTTCCCGGCCACCGACTTAAAGTCCAGGTGACGTAGTTAGACGTTAGAAGTTTGATAGTTTTAGCGGTGCAACTTTGTCGCAAAGTTTCGGGAAAGTGAGATTTGCTACATCGTTGATAGACACTCGTTTTAGCGGTGCAACTTTGTCGCTCTCCTAATGGCATAATGTACGAAGCGCGGGAACGAACACCCAATCCGTACCCGTATTACAACGCGCGCCACGGTGGCCTATTTTCGGAACAGGGGAATACCCCGGTAAACAAAGTGTCATTTCGAAAGCACGCAAGCACGGACCTGTTCGACGGCAAGGCCGTATAGTTAAGTGATTATACTTGGCCCGTTTCGATAGGGTAGCTCAATGGAACCCATGGTCGTATGAAGAAAAGGGGATTCAGTTGGCACTGAACCTATGGGTAAGTACTAATGGAAACAGATAAAAAGCAACAAAATGTGGACAACCAAGAAACTGTTCAAGCATTATTACTGGTTTATAATAAGCCAGTCTGATAAGAAGTCAGGAAGGGTCAGTTTCAACTTTTGGTTGTATTCCTCAATTTCGTATCTTTTTTTCAACTCCTTTCTAAATGCACATCACTGAAGTTTGATTTTTTAAATTTATTTTTTCATATCTGCAAATATAGATAAAATATTTTGCATACAGAATAATAAAATCAAGAACACTGTCACTTTTAAAATTATGATCTGCACCGAACAAGATTTATTTATTTTTAATTAAAAAATAATAAATTTGGTTGTGAACGTTGTTACAGTGATCAGATATAAACTCTTCGAATTTATTCCAGAAAGATTTTACATGTTGGCATCTCCACATACAATGTTGGATACTATCTCTTTCTAGGTGCAATGCCCATTTCTTTTAACACAAAATTCGTTGCTAAAATCCTGTGTAATAATCTGATCTGGAACCATTTCAATTTTACTTCTTGTATTTTCTTTTTCTTTTTGAAGCAGGCTTTCCAGTCTGTTGTTTCTCCTAATTTTATTTCCAATTTACTACAGGAGTTCGGGATTTTTTCAATTTTCAATCAATGTGTCAAAAATTTAGTTCCTTTCACTTGCGTATAATTCTTTACTAGTGATCTGGGGTTAATAACCATTTTATTTGATTCAGTCGTAATCTTGAGGTTTTTAAGATGTTTTATTGCTTGTACACAGCCAGAATAACCTGAAGTTTGAATGGAACCCAACTAAATTTAAGATACTTGATATATGGTTTACAAACGAACTCGAGAGCTGCGCACGGTTGAACTTTGATACAAAGTTCCAGGAAGTAAAAAAGAGAAGTTTTTATAATATGGCTAGGAGGCTGATAACCCCTTTGGGTAGAATAGCTATTCTCAAGTCTTTGATATTGTCAAAACTTGTACATTTATGTTACTTTTGCCGGATCTACTGGATCGTTTATAGAAGATCTTCCAAAAATGATTTTCCGCTTTGTATGGAACAGAAAGCGTGATAGAATAAGCAGACACAGCGGTATTTTTTATATATATATATATTTTTTTTATATAGCTGATGGCGGTCTGGGTATTCCTCAGATAAGAAGCTTTATGGATGCTCTCAAGTTAACATGGATAAGAAAAAAACTTTAAAAAACTAAAACAAAAACAAATCGTAGGTGGAGACGAATTGCATGTCAAATGTATCAAGACATGGATAACCTAGACATGTATAGTCCAAGTATTTACAGTAAAGAAGTCCACAGTAACACATTCTGGGAGGACACATTTAAAGTTTATGAACTTTTCGATACAAAATAAAGCCAGAATCATCAGAAGAAGCTTTAGCTGAACCTCTTTTTCCTAAATAGGAACATTAAAGTTGGGCAAAAAAACTAAACAAACAAAACAAAAAAGCATTCTTTTTAAAAGTTGTTAGAGAAAGGCGTTTATTGTATAGGCCATGTGATAGATGAAGAAGGACGGTTTTATAAATATGATGAATTTACAACAATACAACATTCCAAAAGACTTAAATCCACAGTGAATCCATCAGAACCTGGGCTTCTTCCATTCTGCATTCTTTTTAGTGCACATGTTGCTTCTTCAACTGTAATTTTCACCTCCAGATTCTTGGCATCTTCTTCTGCTAGTTTCGGGTACTCTTTTATTAATTCTTCTATTCTGCAGTCTTTTTTTCTTTTCTTCTGTTTTCATAAAGAGATTCATAGAACTGTTTTGTTTCTTCAACAATAACGTTCCTTTGCGTCAAAATGCTGCCTTTTTTTGCCACAATTGTATTCAATTGTTTGCTAATAAAATGTCTCTTTTCAAGGGCGTACAAATATATATTATTTTTTTTTCTCCTTCTCTAACCCATCTAGCTCTTCATCTCAGCAGTACACCTTCCATTTTTTTTTGTCTAAAAAGCAGTACACCTTCCATTTTCTTTTATTACGCTCTGCTGTTTCAGTTTTCAATGCAGAATTTTAGAATTTTAAAATGTTTCAATTGATGAAGTGTGTGTGTGTGTGTGTGTGTGTGTGTGTGTGTGTGTGTGTGTGGTGTGTGTGTGTGTGTGTGTGTGGGTGTGGTGTGTGTGTGTGTGTGTGTGTGTGTGTGTGTGTGTGTGTGTGTGTGTGGTGGGCGCGTGTGTGTGTGTGTGGTGTGTGTGGTGTGTGTGGCGCGTGCTGGTGAGTGTGGTGCATGCGTGCGTGCGTGCGTGCGTGCATGCATGCGTGCGTGCGTGCGTGCGTGCGTGTGTGTGTGTGTGTGTGTGTGTGTGTGTGTGTGTGTGTGTGTGTGTGTGTGTGTGTGTGTGTGTGTGTGCACGCGTATGTGCACGCGTATGTGTACGCGCGCGCGTGGATGCACGCGTGTTCTGAACATTAGTCATGTGTTTGTCAGTGGAAGAAGCCGGGGCAGGCGAGTGGGGAGAGAATGTGAGAGTGAGATTGTTACGTATTTATTTTATATTAATTGTTATTCTAAGTGTACCTTCTTGAGCCCATGTGTCAAAGGATTTTTTTCATTTTTATGCTTTGTATATTGATGAATAATATAGATTTATTTGAATTTCAATTGAATTTGAATTAATATCAACCAGTTTTTCATTTGCAGCTTTTAAGTTATCCAGATCGATATTAGTTTTGTGAACCTTTTTTTTTCGAATTTTTTAGTACTCTTATTATTTTCTTTTTCATTGTTTAAATCGCTTTACTTCGTATTTCCATTAGTAGTACATCGAGAAATAATTGGTCTGCTATTGTAAACTGTATGTCTTTAGAACTGGTTTTTGATAATTTGTTCCTATCATATGATAAAGCAGTATACTGTTGAATTACTTTTTCTATAGTGTCAATCACTTTTTGTACAAATTCGCTGTCTTTTAAAAGTGAGCTGTTAAATTTCCAGTATGTCTTCTTCTTCTCTGTTTTTTTCTTCTTCTTTTTTTCTTCTTTTTTCTTTGCAATCTTCTGCAGATGATAACTCTAGTGTGAGTTTGGAGTGGTCTGTCCTATATCCTGAAGTGATGTCAGTATCTCTTACAGTGCTACACAAGTTTTCTGAAATCAGGAAAAAGTCTAGCCTGCTTTGTTGAAAGGGGTTCATTCGTCTCCATGTAAACCGTTGTATTTGCGGGTTGATTTCTGTCCAGATAAGATGTTTTCCACCTTCTCGTGGGCTTTAACATTATTGGTACGTTTGTAGTTACAATAATCTATGGCTGGATCCAGAACAAAGTTCCAATCGCCAGCAAAAATAAGGTTAGGTATTTTAAATTTTGCAAGATTTTCGTTAAGGTTTGTATAAAAAATTGGATCGTCTCTATGTTGCCCATATATGTTTACTAGCAAAACATCCATTTTTATTGTGTTGATATGCACCATCAAGAAATTTCCTCCATTGTCCCTAAATATCCCTCTGACCTTCAATTCAAAATCATTATTGAAAAGTATGGCGACTCCTCGCGATCTTGCATTTTTCGAACAAAAACACGAAGTAAAACCCCAATCCGCTGTTTCGGGTCCAAGTGAGTGTCTTGTAAAAAATAAATAGAATAACGTTTTTGTCGCAAATAATGAAACACATCTCTTCTTTTTTTGCACATTTACTAATCCGCGACAGTTTACCGAGGCAACTGTTATTTCATCCACATAGACAAGTCTATGAGCTGACACGCTAAAGCTGCGCACAGATGAACGACTACAACTAGAACAGATGTTCACGGAGTTAGCACGACACCTTTCCCTTTCTCCGTGTTTCATGACAACCAAAATCAATGTTTGAAAATGTGTGTGTGTGTGTGTGTGTGTGTGTGTGTGTGTGTGTGTGTGTGTGTGTGTGTGTGTGTGTGTGTGTGTGTGTGTGTGTGTGTGTGTGTGTGTGTGTGTGTGTGTGTGTGTGTGTGTGTGTGTGTGTGTGTGTGTGTGTGTACGTGTGTGTGTGTGTGTGTGTGTGTAGTGGTGGTAGAGAGAGAGAGAAGAGAGAGAGAGAGAGAGAGAGAGAAGAGAGAGAGAGAGAGAGAGAGAAGAGAGAGAGAGAGAGAGAGAGAGAGAGAGAGAGAGAGAAGAAGAAGAAGAAGAAGAAGAAGAAGAAGACAATAGCGGCATACTCACCCACGGAGCTACTATTGGCATAGTAAACAATACAATACAATACTAAACTTGTAGCATACTCATAGTCATACTTATAGTCATATGCATTTTTACACATACAATGTTTCAAAATTATTTCAAACACGTGCGTGCGTGCATGC
>JABMCL010000745.1:602500-617500 GCA_018857735.1 Alviniconcha marisindica
TGAAACATTAAGATGGCTCCCATCGCTGCCCATCTTAATGCAGGAATCATTCTGGTGGTGACAGTGTAGCGATAGGTATATAATCTCCCTCTTCCCCCACCTCCATACACCCTTTCCCCCCTTCTCCTCATCCCTAATAAGCCTTGTGGTTTCTGTGGACGTTAAGCACCATGTTTACTTACTTACCTGCGTTTGTTAGTTTCACGATTTGGGCCTCGCGCTTTGTTCTCCGTTAATCCGAGTCCTGCGTTTTGTGATTCATGTTCCTGACCTTGCGGTTTGTTTATCCATGATCCAGGTCTTGCTTTTTTTGTTATCCATGATCCAGGGCTAGCTCTTTCGATTTGGGTCTCGCGCTTAATCCGAGTCCCGCGTTTTGTGATTCATGTTCCTGACCTTGCGGTTTGTTTATCCATGATCCAGGTCTTGCTTTTTTGTTATCCATGATCCAGGGCTCGCTTTTTCGATTTGCGTCTCGCGCTTTGCTCTCCGTTAGGTATATAATCTCCCGCTCCCCCCACCTCCATACCCCTCCCCCCCTTCTCCCCGTCCCTAATAAGCCTTATGGTTTCTGTGGACGTTAAGCGCCATGTTTACTTCTCCGTTAATCCGAGTCCCGCATTTTGTTATTCATGTTCCCGGGGCCCCGAACGCGTTCATTTTTTCGATGATCAGATCCAGCCTTGCGGTTTGTTTATCCGTGATCCAGGTCTCGCTTTTTTGGTTATCCGTGATCCAGGCCTCGCGCTCTGCTGTCCATTATTCCGAGTCCTGCGTTTCGTTATTCGTGTTCCCGGGGCATTGGTCCCTTTGAGAGAGCTCAGGAGCTGTGTGAAAGTCGAGGTGGACGTCCTGGGCTCCCCGTCCCTAATAAGCCTGAAGGTTTCTGTGGACGTAAAGCAACACTTCAACAACAACATTGGTCCCTTTGCGTCCGCAGAGACCATACAGACTATCATTAGGGACGTCCACCTCTTCTTTCACACAGCTCCTGAGCTCTGTTTCTGCGGCATACCGTACATTTTGCTTAATGTCCTCAGATGCTAAAAAGCATATTAGGGACAATCTGTAAAAAAATCTTCTGCTGGACATAAAATAGATGTCCATGGTCCCAATCGCGTTTATTTTGTCGATGATCGGATCCAGCCTTGCAGTTTGTTTATCCAGGGCCCACTTTTTGTTTTTGTTTTGTTACCTGTGTCTACGGATCGAGTTTTGCTATCCATGATCCGGGCTTCGATCGCGTTCTCTTACTGATGACTAAGTAAGTAAGTAAGTAAACATGGTGCTTAACGTCCACAGAAACCCTAAGGCTTATTAGGGACGGGGAGAAAGGGGGTATGGAGGTGGGGGAAGAGGGAGAGTATACACCTATCGATACACTGTCACCACCAGAACGACCTGCATTAAGATGGGCAAAAAAGTTAACATTGTGTGGAACGTCACTACGGAAAACCAAGGCTTATTAGGAAGGGAGGAAGGGGTATGAACGAGGTTGGGGAAGAGGGAATTAAACCGGTAAATAGCTACCGTGCTGACCACCAGAATGACTTCTGCTTTAAGATGGGCAGCGATGAGAGCCATTTTAATGTTTCATTAATTGTGAGGGACACAGTCACAAGACAGTGTCCGCAGACCACAATTTTTGAAGACGATGGGCAGCGATGAGAGCCATTTTAATGTTTCATTAATTGTGAGGGAAAAAGTCACAAGACCGTGTCCACAAACCACAACTTTTGAAGAGAAAGGAGAGCCGAGCGGCATCGAACCGAGGTCCTTCCGCTTACCAGCCTTTGTTGATGACCCGACCCCTGCGGTTTTTAATTCACAATCCAGGGTTAAATAAGAACGTACCGTGACTGACCTACGAATTTTCCGATTCAAATGAATTATTTTCAAGTCCGTTTATTCAGATTAAGTCCTCTCCTCTTCCAGAATTTGATTCAGTTAATTCTTTACACTGCTGAGTGGGGATGAGGAAAAGGGGGGGGGGGGGGGGGGGGGGTATAGAGAAGGGCGTCATCCACTGGAAAACTTATTAAGGCCTTCTAGATGAAAGATCCCAAAGTCATGCCGAAACATTAGCACTGCGGCACAATGCCAAGCCATTTACCATTGTCCCCATCAGTCTGTGAAGATGCTAACGACTTCTTGCCCATTGATGTTGGCTGACCTCCACAGCCACCTCCTCCCTGGGGCGCAGTTGGATCGGAGAGGTCGGGCACAACGGCCAGCCATAGAAAGGTGACGTCACCAAATAACAGCGGGGGGACATTACTCTTATTGATTGTATTGTAGACGCGGCAGGAACAAAGCCAAGGGCCACGGCTGCGTTTCGGACCCTTGATCGTGGGAAGGGGAAGAAGGTGTCAAGTAAAGATTGCCTTGGTCCCCTCTCGCTGAGTCAAATGGCTGTCCTTCTGATGGCGCCGTTGAAGTTTCATTTTCGTCCCACTGTCCGGGAAACAGGCGGTGTGGGAACAGATATCTAGTTAACCCTCCGCTAAGATGCTATCACCGAAGAGCCGTGAAGATCGTCCTTTGGAGATCGGCTTCAAATCGCCGGAGATGCGTAACGGAATCAGCCGTTTGAAGGCTCGGGTCTCTCATCATCCCCCACACTGCGTCTTGGGAATGCAGGGATCCGATCCAGGCCTCCCAAATGTCAGGAGAGTCAGTGGCGTAGAGCAAGCGGACTCGCTGTCCAAAGCCAGAGTCAAGCACGATCGAACGCGGTCACCAAATCAATGGGTGGCCGTTACGTGCTAGGCTTTGCGCCAGCCCTGAGATTTCTCCGGAGCCAAATTTTGTGCAGACTTTACAAAAGGTCTGTTGGATGAGACTATAAACTGAGGTCCCCCGTGTGTATACGCATGCAGAAAGATCAGAAAGCGCCCCCCCGCCCCCCCCCCAAAAAAAAGAAGAAAAAAAAAGAAGAAGAGTGAACGATGACCAACAGAACAACAAATATTAAAGTGGTGGGTAACCTGTGTACTTTGCAACTTAATGATTCAATCGTTCTAGAGCGAGCGAACGAGCGAGAGACAGAGACAGAGACAGAGAGAGTGCCCGCGTGTCAGCCATACAATAAATAAACTGGTTGACAAACCCCTTCACGTGTCCCTCTAATCTCCAACGTCACGTATGGGAAGATTTCGGTTCTAGAGTTTATGTGATATCAACAACAGGCAAGCAGCCGTTTGTTGCTCATTATTCACAATTACCTAACAGCGAATTAACAGCTATATGACATATTCACAACTATATGACCAAAGGGGGAATTGCTGAACTATATGACCAAAGGGGGGAAATGCTGAACAGACTTGCACATGCTTTTCAAAACCTCAGGACGTAAACCGGTCTATCTCTCTACTTCGCCGAGGCCTTATACACAAGTTTCAAGTCACGATGTCTTTTGTGGAAATGGCCGTTTTCGGATGCTCGCGCAATATTACACCTTCTAGAGTAAATTACCTCCACTCTCACGTTCCTCCAGTCAATACCACACGTTGACATAAAACTAAACAAGCTCTGTTTACACGTAGGGTTTACAGTCAAAGTGATTGTGCCTAAACAGTCTTTGCGGTTGGCAGATCAAACCCGACTCCCAATTTTCTCATCGTGTTGAGATTTTCTCCGTCAATGTCTCGTTAGCCGAGCGAGACCCGAGGGTTGGATCATCAAAGACCGACCGTTGCCACCCAAAGAAAACTGTTTGTTTTGCGTCTTGTTGCGATTCGTCGGTGTACGAAAGGGACGAGAGAGCTGGACGGATCGACGCGGGGTAGTCAGGAGACGGAGATATCTGTGAGATGTTGATGCAGCTGGACACATTCCTCTAGCACCGTTGTTTAATTTAGACGCATATTTCAACGGCAGATGCACGAGCGAAGACTGGAATTGGCTGGGGAACGGGGAGGCGGTGGGGTGGTGGAAAGTTCATGCGATGATACACCTTATACGATGGGATTCAGTTGGTAGCGTTTCAAAACCTCCACCGGAGAAAAAAGCGAGAGAGAAATGGGGTAAACAAAAAGAGTTGGGTTAAGAGAGGGACGGAGGAAGGCGAGAGAGAGAGAGAGAGAGAGAGAGAGAGAGAGAGAGAGAGAGAGAGAGAGAGGAGAGAGAGAGAGAGAGAGAGAGAGAGACTTCAGACTCCAGATGGTTTATTGTATTTTGGCCATAGGCCCATATACAAACCGCAAAATACAAAACTAAATTATGCACACAGACAGACAAATAAGACATACAAACAGCAAAACACACAGACAAACAAGACAGATATCAACAAACAAACAAAAACAACAAACAAAAGAGAGAGAGAGAGAGAGAGAGAGAGAGAGAGAGAGAGAGAGAGAGAGAGAGAGAGAGAGAGAGAGAGAAGAGAGAGAGAGGAGAGAGAGAGAGAGAGAGAGACGAGAGAGAGAGAGAGAGAGAGAGAGAGAGACAGACAGACAGACAGACAGACAGACAGACAGACAGACAGACAGACAGACATAGATAAAAAGAAAGAGACAGACAGACAAACAGAGAGGCAGAGATAGACACACAGACAGATAGACACACAGACAGACAATGAGGAGCGACGAACTCACCTCAGGGAAAAGGGAAAACGGCGGGTTGTTTAAATGGTCCAACGCCTCCTCGGTCAAAACACCACCAGGGTCCTGATGGCTCCGCGCACTGGACAGAGTCTGGGGTTCGAACCCTCCGTTATCCATGGACAGATCGTGGCCGTAAAAGCCGCCGTCAACGAGACTGACTCCGTTGCTCTTCCCGACTTCATCGTCGGCGGCCACGACCTGGTCAGCGTGGCAGAGGGCGTTGAGGTTCTTGGACTTGTCCGGGGAGCACGTGTCACTCCCCAACTCCTTGCTTCTCCTCTCCGCCTGACGCCTCAGGTCCGAGTTCCGCATGTGCACGATGACGGCAATGACGACCACAGAGATGACGAACGTCACGCCGGCGATGATGCCGGCGATGACGATGTACCTGTCCTCGTCTGTGTTGGCCGCGCCGAGTAGGAAACTGCCGTTGGTGGGGCGGATGTAGATGTCCAGAAAGGTGACGGAGGACAGCGGGGGGGTGCCAAGGTCCAGCGCCACCACCTTGGCGTGGACCGTAGTTCCGGCCACGTCCGACAGGTCTCGGATGACGAAGATGTCGCCCGTCTGGTTGTTGATGCCGAACCATCGGCCAGAGTTGCCGTCGGCGATGGCGAAGACGACGCGGCCGTTACTGCCCATGTCATCATCTTCAGCGAGGATCTAGAACAGGTTAGGAATACTTATAACAGCAACAGCAGCAGCAACAACAACAATGATAATAAAGATAAATTATTTATGGTTCCCCATCTCGTTCAGGATAATAATTGATTGATTGAAGATAGCTTATATAATAGTAATAATAACAAGAACAACTTATTATAACACTACTACTACTACTACTACTACTACTACTACTACTACTACCACCACCACCACCACCACCACCACTACAATTTATGGATCCCCATCTCGTACAACATAATGATAACAACAACAACAATAATATATTATCTATGGCGCTCCATCTCCATCTTGAACAGCCCGCGGCGCTTACAAAGGCAGCAACAGTGGGGTAGTGCGGACGCAGAAATTAAGACCTCCACTGTTGAGAACCCGGAGCTAACAAAATTTAATGTTCTCTCTTTTAAAGCCTGGAGCAGGTCAGAATATAGCCACACGTGCTTTGCACACTACCAGGAATTTCTTCCTTGATGTAATTTCGACCTTTATGGTCTATTCGCCTTCATTTGTTTTCCTCCAAATGCTCTCCCTACTTTTTTTTTTTTAAACTGCGTTAACTACGATTGATTGGTTTTTGACGCTGTAACAATGATTTAGACAAACGTGTGATTCAATGACTTGTGTAAAAACTGACGTAAAAGAATTTTGAATCCGTGATATGCCCGGAGGTTACGATAATTATGCGGTTGACAGGACGTTAGAATCCAAGAACTGACATTCATTGATTTCACGCATTTCATCACATTCACACACTATGCAAACTGTGATGTGGTGATGGCCTACATGCATGCATGAGGCAAGTTGTGCAAAACACGTATCGATACTGACCAAAACACACAAGAGGTGTTTTATTTTTCATACTCTATGAATGTCTTGCTGGGAAATTCGGGTCTCCTTCACCATATAGGCAAAGCTACAGCAGCCGCAAGAGCAGCGGGGACAGTGAGCGCATGTTTTGTATTGTCTGATTAAAGCAAGCGTTCTTTTTAACCTGTTGTGTTTTCATCATCATAATCATCATCATCAGCAGCAGCAGCAGCATCACCACCACCACCACCATCATCAAGCATCATCACCACCACCATCACCATCATCATCATCACCACTACTACCATCACCATCACCACTACCACCACCATCATCAGCACCACGACGACGACGACCACCACCACTATCGTCATCATCATCACCACAGCCACCACCATTATCTTCATCATCATCACCATCACCATCATCTTCACCACCATCACCATCATTAAAATCCTCTCACCCGACAGACTTGAGAGCCGACGGGAACCCCAGCGCCCACGTGGACGCTGCTGTTGTCCGGAGTGGGGAAGAGGAACGTCGGCGCGTGGTCGTTGCTGTCGACGACGTGGACGGTCAGGGTGGCGGTGGCGGTCAGCGGAGGCGACCCCCCGTCGGTCAGCAGCACGGGCAGCGTGTACAGCGCCTGCTTCTCTCGGTCCAGCGTGGACGTCACGACGACGGACCCGTTCCCCAGCACGCTGAAGGGACTCTGCTCCTCCGCGAGGCTCGGGGTCAGCAGCGTCACGACCACCGTGCCGTTGGCGCCCGCGTCCTCGTCCGCCACGTTGACGTGGAACAGGTGCCCGACGGGGAAGTTCTCGCTGACGTAATAGTCCGTCCGGTTGACGTAGGGCGGGTTGTCGTTGACGTCAGCGATCGTCACGGACACGGAAGCGGAGCCGGTGAGAGCGGGAACGCCCGAGTCCACGGCGTAGACGGTGAGGGTGACCACGGGGGTCACCTCGCGGTCGAAGGCAGTTGTCGTGGTGATCCGGCCGGTGGCGGCGTCGATGGAGAAGAAGCGGGCGGACTGGGGGTCCAGGGAGTAGGTGACGACGCCGTTGACGCTGTCGTCTCGGTCGGCGGCCGCCACGCGGGTGACGGACTGCTCCCCGGCCTCGTTCTCCCTCGCCCACGTCCGGTACACCCGCTCCGAGAACTCGGGGGCGTTGTCGTTGACGTCGCGGACGATGACGCTGAAGCTGGCGGAGGCGGTCAGCCGGGGGCTGCCGCTGTCGCGGCAGACGAGGGCCACCCCCATCTCCGGCTGCTCCTCGCGGTCCAGCGGGAGGCTGACGACGATCCAGTAGCGGTTGGTGTCCAGCTCCTGCAGGGCGAAGTGAGGGTCCAGACTGGAGCAGTTCACCTTGCCTTCAGGACCCTCGTCGAGGTCCTCCACCTTCAGCGTGCCCACGAAGGTTCCGAGCTGGACGTCCTCGGGCAGCATGGCCGAGCGCTCGCCGAAGACCGGGTCCTCCAGTGTCAGGGACAGCTTGGGAGGCGTGTTGCCGGCGTCCGCCACGTGGATGTGGAGCAACGCCTGCGACACCTGCGGGGGGACCCCGTGGTCCATCACCTCCACCACGCACTGGAAGCTCCTGCCGGACTCGTACTGAAGCCCCGCCGCCACCACCAGCTCCCCGGAGGAGGCGTTGAGCGAGAAGAGGCTGGTGACGTCTGAGGGCGTCAGCAGGCTGAACCGGTAGCTGAGGTCGCCGTTGGCGCCCACGTCGCCGTCGGTGGCGGTCAGGTGGCCGAAGACGGTGCCGACGGGGGCCGTCTCCATCACCGTCATGTTGAAGGTCTCCTTGGTGAACTTGGGCACGTTGTCGTTGACGTCGGTGACGACGACGCCGACGGTGAGGGTGCCGGTGCGGGAGGCGGGGCCCTGGCCGTCGCTGGCCAGAATGAGGAAGGAGTAGGAGGCCACGGCCTCGCGGTCCAGCGCGCGCTGCACGAGCAGCTTGAGAGCCGAGGACCCGTCCAGTTGCTTCACCTCCTTCAGCCGGAAGACGCTGCTCAGCTGCAGCGAGTACCTGCGGAGAGCAACACCACGGGGCAGCGGGTTGTGAGAGCTGAGCAAGGCGGTGATGTAGCCATACACTACGCTGACGCTCCTCCTCATGATATTGCACCCCATTACATCGTACTAAGCTTCGTTGGATAAAGGATGCAGTGGGTAAGACAATTTTGCACGCCCCTCCCTCCACCCCCCCAAAAACAACAACAACAACAACAGCAAAAAACAAAAACAAAAAACAAAAAACACAACTAACAACACACACACGCACACGCACACACACACACACACACACATTCGTGCTGTGCAGTGATTGGCACTAGAACTCTCTCTCTCTCTCTCTCTCTCTCTCTCTCTCTCTCTCTCTCTCTCTCTCTCTCTCTCTCTCTCTCTCTCTTCTCCCTCCCTCCCCCTCTCCATCTCTCATTGTATTGATTGTATCCTTAGTAAAGCATGTAAATGACTGTCCAAGCATTATATTAGGGTCTAGAATAACAATTTTGCTCCACTAAAAGCTAAACAGAGTGTTAAGCAAAATATACATGCATGTGCATGCTACATGAATGTTCTTTTTCATTGTAAAGCACCTAAGGCCGTAGGGTAGGTGCTGTAAAAGTGGCCGTTATTATCATTGTTTTGCTTACGTGATAGCGGCATTAATGCCAGAGTCCCGATCCAAGGCACCAGAAATAGGTATCTCCGAGTTCAGGGGAGCTGACTCTGGAACGGTGAGGGTGATCTCGCTTTTAGGGAAGGTGGGGGCGTTGTCGTTGATGTCGTCAACAATCACTCTGACGGTCAACAGCTTGACAAAGTTGGCGTCAGACTTCACCGTGACGTCAAACTCCAACTGGCAGACGAGGTCAAGGTCACAGATCTGAGAACAGAAGTTTACGTTGTAAAGAAAATAAGGCAAGTGAGCTGAAGAGTTAGTTAATTAGTGTTTGGATTTTAACGTCCCGTCAACCGCATAGGGTAACCTCAAGACGAATCAAACATTCAAAATTATTTTACACCAGTTCAGAAGAGTTTGTCTAATTCACTATTACAACGTTAAAAGCCAACCACTTATGTATGATGAAGTGATGCTTAATGTCCTCAGATGTCAGTTGCATATTAGGACATGCCGAAGCAGTTCAATTACGTCCACAACCAGAAGGTCGTGGACGGACAGCCCAGGACGGACACCTCACTCTCACAGCTCCTGAACTATGGACCACTTTTATTATCGATGCGCGAATGATGACATATGCTTTGGCATTTATTAATATTCCATAGACACTAACCACGGGCACTTGCTTAAAATAATTGCTTGTGACCTATTTTATTTCGCGGGCCCATGCGGTGGGGAGTAGGGAGAACATTTGACAAAAATGAAGGTGAATGGGTTAAGAGAGAGAGAGAGAAGAGAGAGAGAGAGAGAGAGAGGAGAGAGAGAGAGAGAAGAGAGAGGAGAGAGAGAGAGAGAGAGACAGAGAAGAGACAGAGACAGAGAAGAGAAAGAAGACAGAGAAGAAGAAGACAGGACAGAAGACAGAAAAGCAGACAGAAAGACAGAAAGAGAGAGCAGAGAGAGACAGAACAGAGAGAGACAGACAGAAGACAGAGACAGACAGAGACAGACAGACAGACAGAAACAGAGAGAGACAGAGAAGAGAGAAGACAGCAGAGAGAGAAGAGAGAGAGAGACGAGAAGAGAGAGAGAGAGAGAGAGAGAGAGAGAGAGAGAGAGAGAGAGAGAGAGAGAGAGAGAGAGAGAGAGAGAGAGAGAGAGAGAGAGAGAGAGACAGACAGACAGACAGACAGACAGACAGACAGACAGACAGACAGACAGACAGACAACGACAACGACACAAGCCGTTGAAGTCCCACCTGCTCGCGGTCAATCATGGCGTTGGTGAAGATGGCGCCCGTCCTGCTGTTGATGTTGAAGATGGAGGTGATCCTCAGGCCGTCAGCCGACAGGATCTGGAACTGCAGCCTGTCCGCTTCGCCCTCCGCCACCTCCTGACTCACGTTGCTCGCCTCCTTCACATTGCCCACCGGGGTGCCTGCAGACACGGCAGGTACACAGGTGCTCAGGACTTGTGATATAAAAATGTAATGTAAAAGAATATTTGTGTCAGAGCTCAGGAGCTGTGTGAGAGTCGAGGTGGCCGTCCTGGGCTCGTTTCCTTAATAAGCCTACGGTTTCTGTGGACGTAAAGCAACACTTCAACAACAGCAACAACATAATATATATATATATATATATATATATATATATATATATATATATATATATATATATATATAGAGAGAGAGAGAGAGAGAGAAGAGAGAGAGAGAGAGAGAGAGAGAGAGAGAGAGAGAAGAGAGTAGAGAGAAGAGAGAGAGAGAGAGAACTCGAAAACTTTAATACTGAAGATAGTAGGTTAGGTCCACTGATTTGGACCGATCTACACGCACAGAGAGAGAGAGAGAGAGAGAGAGAGAGAGAGAGAGAGAGAGAGAGAGAGAGAGAGAGAGAGAGAGAGAGAGAGAGAGAGAGAGAGAGAGAGAGAGAGAGAATACGACGCGTGTTTGCAGACGCAAAAACAAGCACACACTTGTATAAAATGTATCCATGCACATAGTTATTTTTGCCTGATCTATACCTCACACACGCAGAAACTCATGCACGCACACCTACTAAAACATCCACTGACTTTACCGTTGCAGAAAAACCACTCACGTTGCCGCCAGTTAAACCAGACTTGGTGGGACGACGAATACAAACAGACACAGCTACCAAAATTAATACGATTGTTGTTTAAGGCACATAAATAATAGATTCTTTTGTATGGCCCCGTCAACGATGACCGTTATATGAGGACGAAAGACATTTTGTCAGAACACAAAATAATGCTAAAAATATCTGCATATTACAACTAGTACATTGTCAGTTAAATTCACAGGAAAGAGGTGGGTAAAAGATCATAAAATATAACAGAAACTTACATTTTGACGAATAACATTTTGTCAGAACACAAAATAATGGTAAAAATATCTACATATTACAACTAGTACATTGTCAGCGAAATTCACAGGTAAGAGGTGGGTAAAGATCATAAAATATAACAAACTTTACATTTTTCCAAAAATGTTGATCTCTTTCAAAAAGAGAATAGTTAAAACGTTAAACAACAACAAAAACAGCCAAATTTTGAACACGTAGGAAATGCACAAAGAACGATACAAAAAGAGAAACGAAAAAGAAAGAAAGAAAGAAAGAAAGAAAGAAAGAAAGAAAGAAAGAAAGAAAGAAAGAAAAAGAAAAAGAAAGAAAAAAATGGATAAGAACAATACAAAAAGAGAAGAAAAAAATAATTTTATAAAGGGACTTTGGATAAGTTTGCATCGCTCACTCTCTTCGCTAAATATTACTGCTAATTTTGCTTGATATGGGAAATATGACCTTGAGTAAGTTTGCTCTTTGCGAAAGTGACTACAATTTCCACTACTAAAATTGACTACAATTTCTACTACTAAAATTGACTACAGTTTCTACTACTAAAATTGACTACAATTTCGCTCGATGCATACGGGGAAAAAATGATCTTTGATAAGTTTGTATGGTATGCTGTCTTCGCAAAATTGACTACTAATTTTGTTTGTTGTTGCTGATAACATTTCCACCTCGATGTACATTATGTGTGTTGTACTATGCTTGGTAGGCGCTTTACAAATTTCCATTATTTTATTAATTTATTTTTTATTATATATTATTATTATTATTATTTGCTCGACGCAGTCAACCTGCCTCTAACCAAAATGTTATCGTAGTTATTCACTCCAGTGTTACAGAGGTAAAAAAAAAGTTTTTAAAATAAAATAAATCAACTAACGTTGACGTTCATGTTCTCCGCTTACGATCCTAACATCATGCAAACCACCAAACACTCCTAATTTAATGAAGATACGAATGTGGTATTGTGATCTGTCTTGATGTTTACGCTGGTATCTTCATGGATCAGAGCAGTTTATGTGAGTGGGATTTTTTTAAAAACTGACAGCGGCATAATAAACCTGCATTCAAATGTTTCAAATATTGGGCCATACTATTATACGCAATTTTGTTGTGTATGGTTATATATGAACTAAATTTTGTTTCCACCAAATGTTTTAAAAAATCAACTGACCTGAGGGTACCTCTTCCGACACGTGGAATACGATGACTGAGGACTGCGCCGAGGTGATCCACAGCATGCTGAACAACACGCTGAAAAGCAGCAGCAAGGACTCCATTCTGGCTCCGTTTCTCAGCATCCTGACGTTCCAGCTTCCACGAGATTTCTTTGAAAATCTGGAACTTGTCTCGTTTGTCTCTTGGTTCCAGCTAGCGACGAGAATAAACCGATTGTTTCTATATCACTGGCGGAATTCGTTCCACAACAGCCGTTGAATGCATGGTTGTAGAAAGCTATCTCTGCATGTTAAGTCTGTGCGTTGACCTGGCTCCAAGTTTTGCTGTTGTTGTCGTTCTTCTTCTTTAGGAATCTGTAACAGAGAAATACAAAACCGTACTGTTTCAACCGAAATAAAGCACTCAGTGTAGATGATAGCAGAGTAAAAAAAAAAAAAAAAAAAAAAAAAATCGACAAACAATGAGGTCACGATTTTTTAATTTTTAAATGACGACGTTTGAAGGATAAGCTAAGCGTACATACTCGTGTTAAAAATGCCGGTGATATCAAAGTTAAGCAGTTTTGCACGTGTTTGCAGCCGGTTGACAAATGCAGCTAGACTTTCATTCTATGACAGTCTAGTCCTTGCTTCTGATAAATGATCACCTTTTTTTTCCGGTCCTTGCTTGTAACAGAGTTAGACTCTTAAGACCGGCTTTGTCACAGAACAGCTTTGATTGAGAGTCTTTCTTTTTTTCGAGAAGTCAGTCGAAGGTGTTGCAGCCAACTACTCCCGCGGGATGCAGTTTGCGCAATGGACGACAGAGCGACTTACGCCACCTTTCTCTAACCACTGACGTCATCGAAGCAGTAATGTCGGCGAGTCTCAATACACAACAACTCGAACACGAGATACCAGTCAACATTAAGGGCACACTTTATAGCGACCAATATTCCACTTCCATCAGCCAAACAAAACAACAAAGGGGCGAATATTCAAAACGAACGGCTGCTTCAAGCATTCCGTTGTTGTTGTTCAATTTGAGCACACGGAACAAGAAGACAAATATTCGCAATGAACAGGCACTCGAGACATTCCCCTGCTTAATATGAGCACACATACACACAAAGGGGTGGTAAATATTCATAATGAATGAGCACTCGAAACGTGTCGCGGTTCTGTGTGAGCGGTTAAAACAGTCCACGTAAAGACACACTCACGGCTTGTTGTGTTCGCTAATCTTTGGGCCCAGAGCAGCAGAATTATGGTGACTGCCAGAGGGTGTGGGTTTGGCCACGGAGGCTGCAGCAGCCAATGCTTGCTTCATCCACACACGTGCTCATACAGCACACAAGGGCACGCAGCCAGTGTTGTATTAGTGTTGCTAATGTTGCTGGTGCTGCGTGCACGTGATAACGTGAACCAGAAACGACAAGAGGACAGCGAGGGTGTCTCATCAGATCATACACACCACTCGTGCGAGAACAAATAAACAAATACGTAGAGAGAGAGAGAGAGAGAGAGAGAGAGAGAGAGAGAGAGAGAGAGAGAGAGAGAGAGAGAGAGAGAGAGAGAGAGAGAGCAAACAGTCAGACACCGTCTTTCTTCTGATAGTAACAATAGGTTATTTTGGTTCTTTCAATAATTACTGCGCATGCAATGTTCTAGTCTTTGTGTGTGTGTGTGTGTGTGTGTGTGTGAGAGAGAGAGAGAGAGAGAGAGAGAGAGAGAGAGAGAGAGAGAGAGAGAGAGAGAGAGAGAGAGAGAGAGAGAGAGAGAGAGAGAGAGAGAGAGAGAGAGAGAGAGAGAGAGAACAAACAGCCAGACACCGTCTTTCTTCTGATAGTAACAGTAGGTTATTTTGCTTTTTTAAAAATAATTATTGCACATGTAATAGTCCCAGTCTTTGTAATATAAAATATGAAAACAATAACCACAAAACAACTCCAGTTTATCGCGAATATTCATTTTCTTCGATATAACATTATTGACCATATCACGATCACCTCTTGGTCCTAATACGAAGTCAATTAACTCAACGGCAATTGGAGTTTATTCTCTGTGTCAAAATAAACAAATACGTAAACACGGAAGACTCGAATAAAAAAATAAAAATAAAAAAAATAAAGAAAGAAAAGAAACTACTACTTGTGTAATACCAATAATTCTGTCGAGATATAATTTGTTTTCATTCTGTTTGTCCAGAAGCGTTGATGTGTTTTGCTTTTTTTGTGTGTGCTTATTTTTTTTGTTTTTGTTTTTTTGTTTGTTTTATTTTTCCGAAACGTTTATTCTCGTTGAGGACTGACGTGCATTAGAGATGATAGTACATAGAGCTAGAAATACGATATTAAAAATATTGACGCAAAACAGTAATAATAATAATAATAATGGAAATTTGTAAAGCGCCTCCCCTGCGGCTCAAAGCGTTGAACAAGCATACGCACATAATGTACATCGAGATGGAAAATGTTATCCGAATGTTTTTATTCGAGTCTCGTTGTTCTCGATGTTCATAAAGCTTTCTGTCAATGGGCTGACTCAGACTGCATTCCTCTTGTTTTCATCCAGTCATAGCCGTTCTGCTGTCTGCTCAACCTACCAAGGTTAATTCCATGGTAAACATTCAATTAAAACGGTGATAAAATGATTATCCGGTTGCGGAGTGTTGAATGCCTGGACTGTCTGGAGGGCAATCGAGTGAGTACAATATTTTCATTTATCACCATTTGCCTG
>JABMCL010000745.1:622500-637500 GCA_018857735.1 Alviniconcha marisindica
TGTTTTTGTTTTTTGTTTTTTGTTGATGTTTTCGGTGTGTGTGTGTGTTTGTGTGCGTGGATGCGTGCGTGTGTGGGGGTGGTGGTGGGGGGTTCTCGCTTCTGGATATTTTCCAAATATTTAGTCGTTGGGTAATATTTAGTTCTAAATTGCTCTCTCCCTCTCCCTCTCTCTCTCTCTCTCTCCTTGCCGTCAACATCGACGTGAGAGATCATTCTCTCCTTGTCTGTCTTATGAAGATGACGTCAGAACCTAAGAATGCCAACGGCTTACTAGATTTATTAGCTGTATTCTTGGTTTGGTTATATATATGTGTGTGTGTCGTTGTTCTTGCTGTGCGTCTTAGCTTTTCACCACAGTTTTGATTTGTGTTTGAGAACTTGTTCTCGTTTAATGTGTGAAGTGCTGCATTAATTTATCATAGTACTTATGCACTTATTTATAAGGAATGTGCTGTGTGAACCTACTTTTTAGCCCCCAGGGCAAATCGCTCAATAAAAACCTACAACCCCCCCCCCCCCCTTCATCTCTGTCTCTGTCTCTCTCTGTTGGGTAAATTATTGTATTCATAAACAATTACACAAAATCGAGGTTGCGAAACAGATCGTCATAACTGCATACATTGTGTTCTGATCAAATAATTGAATTCTCGATGGTACCACTTCGTGCGGTGTAAAACCAGCGTCAGTAATTGAGAAAGACAAAATAAGATTTTGTTTCATCATCGAATCAAAGCATTACTTCTTTACTAAAGAAATAAACGAAGAAATTAGTGACCAATGAACGTAAATCAACGTAATTTAGAAAAAATATGAGGAGAAATAACTGAGTATTTAATTATTATTTTTTACAGGTGACATGTATGAATCAACTCGTGTGATATCATTTACTGCACCACATTAACCACTACCAAAGATCACGAGTGCGCGCGCGCGCGCACACACACACACACACACACACACACACACACACACACACACACACACACACACACACACACACACACACACACACACACACACACACATACAATGATTATATATACTTCGGGTTGATTGATGAGCAACAAATCCACCAAAGCTCAAAACACATTACAGACACTCGACGCATGAGGCCCGGAAAAGCTTTACTTGGGAATCTACATTGCCCCAATACAAACACCACACACATGCAGCAGAGAAATCAATCATACCCGATATTATTGATACACATCAAAGTGTAACCTAATACAGGTCAAAGCGTTAGGTAAAAAAAATAAAAAATACCGGGCAGTTCATAACTGATCATCTAGAGGCGGGCAATACAGAATCAGCACGCGTCAGTCAATATGATATAGAATTAACACACAAAGGCGTTTCATATCGGGGCCGGCAAATATTGCCGTGCTACCCTATCTGGGAGTGCGCGGATTTCCTCCTTGGCGTAAGTCGTCACTTGTTAGGGGTTAGCGGGGCAAAGGCGGAGATCAAACTTGCTATGAAGTGCGTGTTGACAGAGGAGCTCAGGGAGTGACAATCACCGGCCGCCCCACGCTCAGTGTCGACCCCTGATGCTAAGCCCTTTTAGAACCCCGGTCGTTATTGGCTCCTGGAGAAAAGCGCGGGAGGGAGAGTGACTGCTTGTGCAACCGCGCTTAGGTCCCCTCTCGGGTAAGCACGTGCAACTTTGTAGCGTGGCACCGAAGCTATTTCGCGACTCTCAGTCTGGTGCGAGGCAGACTGAAGTAAATTGTGTTTATTATAATCCGCGTGCTTGCTCCTCGCGCGGTCTGAATAGATCCGAACCCCCAGCCCCTTCCCACCCTTTGCCGCTGTCACGAAAGACGATAAGATTAACACGGTGAAAAGCGACGGCACTTGAATTCGCCTAGCGCCGTGGTTCGTCGTCAGGGGGCGCTTTCGCCGTTACGTCACCACGGATGTGTGTTTGCGTGGCATTCTTCTAGCCGTCATCGGTGATTAATGTCGTCACAGCACTCGGGCAGTGAAAGTCAAGTGAGCAATTGAAGCCGTTTCTACAAATCTCTATTTGGTTGCTAGCTCGAGACTTAACACCTGTGCACACCGAGGGGAAAAGACTCCCTCCCTCCCCTGGAGTGGCGCTGTATCTTTGGTAAACATGAAGGGCTGTGGTTCCTTTCAATCTCTCTCTATCAATGTGGCGTTTCTAGTCTGGAAGCGTATGAATGACGACTACGGAGCAATGAATGTGGCCCCTCTTATTACAGCTGCTACAGTAAGTATAATTACGGAGGAAACACGATTTATTATTCGGGGGATATTATTCATTTTTAGGTGCCACAAACTGAAATATTAATTGCTTGGATTCGCCCCCTTCCCACTCTGTCCCCGTCCTTAATAAGCCATCTCGCTTCCGTGGACGTAAAGCAACAAAGAAGAAGAAGCCGACCCGGCCACTGCGCTTTAGTCGTATGCGCCTCTGAAAGAGAGACAAGGGTGTCAGCGACTGTTAAAGATATTCAGGCATATAGACAAATAAAAAGACTCGTAGAGCCAAGGACAGGCACCTCGACTTTCACACAGCTCTTGAGCTCTGCTGCAATTGTACATTCATAAATATTTTTTTACAAGGTCAGCGAATTGCGAGTGTGACTGTTTTTTGTTGGTGTTGCTTTTTTTTTATTTTTTTTTTTTTTATTTTTTTATTACTCCGCTTCTTGGACGGCCACACATCGTCTTCGGAGGATTTATCTCCATTTTTGGAGGGTGGTTGCTGTCATGCAGAGAGCTTAGCTTAAGAACGGATGAAGACAGTCGCCACAGAAGTATGCAAGTAAGTAAGAAAACATGGTGCTTAACGTCCACAGAAACCATGAGGCTTATTAGGGACGGGGAGAAGGGGTATGGAGGTGGGGGGAGAGGTAGAGTATATACCTATCACTACACTGTCACCACCAGAATGACTCCTGCATTGAGATGAGAGCCATTTTAATGTTTCATAATTGTGAGGGACAAAGTCACAAGACAGTGTCCACAGACCACAACTTTTGAAGTGAAAGGAGAGCCGAAGCAGATTTTAACCGAGGTCCTTCTGCTTACGAGCCTAACGTCTTACCGCTGGGCCAAACCGTCTCACATATGTATGCAGAGCAGAACGACATTTTAATGTAGCCCCGGGCTTCTGCCTGGTGACATGCTTTTAAATTGTGTCACAGTCCACGCCAAGTTAATTAGCTCCATTAGTCTCCTTTCACGATCAGATCTCAGCAGCTGTGTGAAGGTCGAGGTGGCCGTCCTGGGCTCCCCGTCCCTAATAATCCGCCCGTACGGTCTCTGTGGACATTGAGACATTGCAACATTGAACGAACGAAAGTTTCACGCTGACATCTTCCCCGGCTTGCAGTCTTGAACACAGTTACACTAATGACGAAACCCTTGACAAAAAGACCACCTCGGCCTCTCGGCAGTTAGACCATGCTGCGGGTTGAGTAGTACACGTCTGGACAGGCCAGGGATTGAATCCTTCAAGCGAAGCCATGCAGATACGAGCTGGACTTCTGAGCTAACTTCAAAGGAATGAAACGTCGCTCTTTGTCAGTGCTAGTACCTTTCGCCCATATCCGGACAGCGGGGAGGAATGGGGTGGGGTGGCACGGGGTTGTTTGCTTCGGTTGGTTAGACTGGCTTAACTCTGAGTTGTCTCAGAAGAAGTCACTGGAGGCGACAGAGATCCCAGGAGGTGGTTTGAGAGAGAATACTATCAGTCTCTGTCTGTCTGTCTGACTGTCTGACTGTCTGTCTGTTGTCTGTCTGTCTGTCTGTCTGTCTCTCTCTCTCTCTCTCTCTCTGGCTCTCTGTAGTATTGAGCAAAGGTCCAAATTCGATAGGTCCAAATGGACCTAATGCTACTATCCTTGAGTATTAAAGTTTCCGAGTTCGAGTTCTCTCTCTCTCTCTGTCTCTGTCTCTGTCTGTCTGTATCTCTGTCTCTGTCTCTGTCTCTGTCTCTCTCTCTGTCTCTCTCTCTCTCTCTCTCTCTCTCTCTCTCTCTCTCTCTCTCTCTCTCTCTCTCTCTCTGTAGTATAGAGCAAAGACTGGCTGTTAGATAGGTCAAATGGACCTAATGCTACTATTCTTGAGTATTAAAGTTTTCGAGTTCGAGTTCTCTCTCTCTCTCTCTCTCTCTCTCTCTCTCTCTCTCTCTCTCTCTCTCTCTCTCTCTAACGGGACACTGTCACCATCAGAATGATTGTGCATTGAAATGGGCAGCGGTGAAGGCTATTTCAACTTTTCGTTAACTGTGAGAGCAAAAGTCACGAAGACAGCGTCCATAAACCATAACGTCTGAAGAGAAAGGAGAGCCGAAGCGAAATCGATTACATCCCTTTTGTTTATCTCACTGTCGCACAGCGACAACCAATCAGAGTCGACTACGAAGTTCTACAACTCCAAAGTGGACGTCGTAGGGGGGAACGTGCCGACACGGACTTCGTGCGTACTGAGATCTGACCGGACTGAATCATTTTGGATGCCCACAGACTTAGTAAAATTTCCGGTTCATTCAGTCCGTTTACGAGAAAGAAGCTTCGGCACCTGGCTGGCCGTTGTTATTATTTTAAAAATTATTCAAGGTGAGCCGGGTGGAGGGGTGGGTCGGGGGGGTGGGGGGTGGGGGGGGGTGCTACCCGTACTTGTATGTGTGTGTGTGGGGGGGGGGTGCGCGTGTGTGTGTGTGTGTGTGTGTGTGTGTGTGAGAGAGAGAGAGAGAGAGAGAGAGAGAGAGAGAGAGAGAGAGAGAGAGAGAGAGAGAGAGAGAGGAGGGTAACGTTCTGGACTACATTATGTGTTATCAAAAGAGCTGAATTCCGTACACAGGCTGTGATTGTCTGGTACATGAGACGCGCCCCTTCAGGGACAGAAACCCAGCAGGTGGATGCGTGAAACTGTCAACGTGTTCATAACTATCTTGTTTACCTGCTTCATTTAATAATATGCACAGTCAGCGTACGGCACCTGTGTGTCACTTTGGGACTGTTAATATGAGAGAGAGAGAGAGAGAGAGAGAGAGAGAGAGAGAGAGAGAGAGAGAGAGAGAGAGAGAGAGAGAGCTCTGAGTCGCCGAAAGCGCACTATAAATTTCATGTGTGTGGGCGCATGCACGGAAACCTGTGAACATGTGTGTGTGTGTGTGTGTCAGGTTACACATCCATCCTAATTTACACACATACAGTCTACGTGTGTGTGTGTGTGTGTGTGTGTGTGTGTGTGTGTGTGTGTGTGTGTGTGTGTGTGTGTGTGTGTGTGTGTGTGTGTGTGTGTGTGTGTGTGTGTGTGTGTGTGTGTGTGTGTGTGTGTGTGTGTGTGTGTGTGTGTGTGTGTGTGTGTGTGTGTATTTGTGCGCGCGCGCGCGCGTGTGCAGGCGACTCTGTAAGAGCGGGTGTGTTGTGTTTCAGTGTGTCAGTTTCACTTTTCTTTGTAGGTGTGTAATGTTATTATTATGCTAATCATTTTTGTGTGAGTATTTATCCATTTCATGCTTTTGTTTAATTAAATGACAAAGCGCTTTCAGCGGCGAACGCGCGGTACAAATTCCATGAGCAAAACAGCCTGAATCATAATAATGCAGTTACTCCCCAGCCCCTTTCGCGTACACACGTTCTCTCGTTCTGACAACAGTGATATATACTGTAGTAGTTAAGTGCACAGCCGGTACATTGGAGTAAGATGGAGAAGAAGAAAAAGAAAAAAAAAACGGAAAAACAAAACAAAACAAAAACTTCATTCTCAGCAGATTGGGGATCATTCTAGAGTCAGCGCCCATTGCGATAATTTGCTTTGTTACTGAAACTAAAAGACAGACGCTCCGCGGAATTCCTGGCTTTTGTTCAACCAGTGGTGTAGTGGATTACACGGCAGTGATCTTTTCCGCCCATCTTGTCGCCGTGAAATGCGAGGTTTTCGCTACTACTACTACTACTACCAGGGACATACAGCTATGCGCTCGGCCAGTAACCCAGCTGATGCGTCCGCCCCTACTTCCGGCAAATCGCGTAAGCCAGTCCGTTGCGCATGCGCTACGATTTAAGTGAAAGGGGTCTATTGAGGTCCTTCTGCTTACCAGCCTAGCGCCATACTGCTCGGAGGGGGGGGGGGGGGGGGGGGGGGGGCAAGAGAAAGCATTGTCAACAAGGAAATAGGTGTTACGACAAGTTAGCTGATCCCTTTCCACGTGTCAGCACCTTGAGACTAAGATCTCTGTTGCGGCAAGCTAAGTCAGGTTTTTAACAACACAGCAGGATCAAGGCCTTTGTCACCTCCAGGTGTCAGTCCAAATCAGTTCAGCCGGACTGACAGACAAACAATGCAGCAAGCAGACACAGCACCGAGTCTTATGGTGGAGCGGATTTCATCTGCCCCTTAAACGTAACAATTACTGCACAGACGTACCAGTCAGGAACTCTGTGTGTGTGTGTGTGTGTGTGTGTGTGTGTGTGTGTGTGTGTGTGTGTGTGTGTGTGTGTGTGTGTGTGTGTGTGTGTGTGTGTGTGTGTGTGTGTGTGTGTGTGTGTGTGTGAGAGTAGAGAGAGAGAGAGAGAGAGAGAGAGAGAGAGAGAGAGAGAGAGAGAGAGGAGAGAGAGAGAGAGAGATTTACGAGGTAGAGAGACGAGAAGCCGAGAGAGAGAGAGAGAGAATGAATGAATAAGAAGACTTTATTTTACGAGGTAGTGGAGAAGACTCGAGGTCTTTAATCCAGCCTCGCCCATGAGGGAAACATGAGAGAGAAAGAGAGAGAGAGTAAGTAAGTAGAGAAGTTGGTGTTTTAGCCCAGTAACGAGTGCAGTTATATCAGAGAGAGAGAGAAGAGAGAGAGAGAGAAAGAGAGAAGAGAAGAGAGAGAGAGAGAGAGAGAGAGAGAGAGAGAGAGAGAGGAAGAAGAGAGAGAGAGGAGAAAGAGAGAATCCACGATACACACAACAGACGGAGACAGACAGAGCAACAGAACGGGTTTAAATGCAGTGGTTGACTGAATGTGTCTAATTTCACGATCAGAATGAACAGCACATGAGGGGGGGGGGGGGGGGGGAACAACAACAAAAAACGGCGATGTCCAAACGTTTTGGTGATATCACGTGACGCTCTAAAGTGAAGAACCTTTTGTGTGACGTCGTTCGAGCGCTAATTATCTCCCTTGTTTGTTGATCCCGCACTGGCGCTGTGGGCCTTGCTCTGTTTCCGACTGGGAATCAGAGAACGGGTTAGCTCAAATTAATTCGAACCGGGCGCCCAGTCCGGCGGCTGTTTCTATGCTTTAACAGCTTAATACCCGCAAACAACTCTAGCAGCGAGTGCAGCGGATTGGCTGAATGTATCTGCCACCACCCTACTTCATTTCCTCAATGGATTTATGATCACCGGAGCCTTTCATCCAACACGTAAAAAAGACGGGCACGTTATAGCTGCAACGACAATGGCCGAAATGCAATCGCCGTTGGTACAGTTCTCATAAACTTGCCATCGCCTCTGCAGACAAAAAGTCTGAGTCAGTGAATTCGTTTCCTGTTCTTCTCTCTCTGTGTCTGTCTGTCTCTCTTTTGTATTAATAGTATATATCGACTGTACTGCACCGAATAGAGCTCAGGAGCTGTGTGAAAGTAAAGTGGACGGCACTGTCTCCCCGTCCCTAATAGTCCCTGTGGTCTCTGTGGACGTAAAGCAACATTGAACTTGAACACTGTACTAAACAGAATCAAACACACACAAAATTGAAAAGAACGCTTATTTATTATGACACAGGCACACAAATAATAAATAAGCGTTCTTTTGAATCTTTTATGTGTTTGGATCTTGTTTTAGAACGATAGCAATCGTTCTTGTTTCAGATTTTTGTACTAAGCAGAGCTCTGGAGCTGTGTGACAGTCGAAGTGGACGTCCTGAGCTCCCTGTCGCTCATAGTCCTTAATACAGTCTCCGTGGACGTAAAGCAACACTGAACTTGAACCGAGCAGAGTTCAGGAGCTGTGTGAAAGTCGAGGTGGACGTCCTGGGCTCGCCCCGTGCCTAATAGTCCGCACGGTCTCTGTGGACGTAAAGCGACATTGAACGAACTGTGCCGAGTTGTTTGGTTGTTCAGTGATAGCAGTCCTACGACCCACAGTACCGCCGAAGGAGCGCAGTTGAAGACCTGCCACGGACCTGTTGTTACAGCCAGCAAGCTCTTTGAAGTGGGATTAGCAGGGTTGCGAGAGGCGTGTGAGCTCATTGTAACCTCATCCTGCCTAAACAGCTTTCGCAGCTGCTTTCCTCCTCTTCTCGAATCGCATCTCGCTTGGATGTCTCTAATCTTACAATTTCCACCACTCGGTTCGGATTTGTCTGCAATCTACACGATGGCTATCGCTCCGCGATGGGTTGTCTGCCTTACAGTGTGCCCAGTAGGCCACCTACTTGGAAAACAAGATGAGAAAAAGACACGAAACGAATCTAGCAATAAATATGAACCTGCTAATGGACATATTTGACCCGAACAAGTAATTATCATCTTAGTGAGAAAAGAAACAGCCGGGCGAGACAGAAGAACACCAGACCACGGATTAGATAGAATGCTACAATCACTACTATACTTTCAAGTCCGCCCTGAAAACACATCTCTCCAGCCTGTATCACTCTAACTCAGCCCTGTTCGATCTGATGTGCGTGGTGTGTGTGTGTGTGTGTGTGTGGTGTGTGTGTGTGTTGGTGTGTGGTGTGTGTGTGTGTGTGTGTGTGTGTGTGTGTGTGTGTGTGTGTGTGTGTTGTGTGTGTGTGTGTGTGTGTGTGTGTGTGTGTGTGTGTGTGTGTGTGTGTGTGTGTGTGTGTGTGTGTGTGGTGTGTGTGTGTGTGTGTGTGTGTGTGTGTGTGTGTGTGTGTGTGTGTGTGTGTGTGTGTGTGTGTGTGTGTGTGTGTTGTGTGTGTGTGTGTGTGTGTGTGTGTGTGTGTGTGTGTGTGTGTGTGGGGTTGTGTGTGTGTGTGTGTGTGTGTTTGTGTGGTGTGTGGGTGTGTGTGTGTGTGTGTGTGTGTGTGAGAGAGAGAGAGAGAGAGAGAGAGAGAGGAGAGAGAGAGAGAGAGAGAGAGAGAAGAGACAGACGCAGACAGACAGACAGACAGACAGACAGACAGACAGACAGACAGACAGACAGACAGACAGAGACAGACAGACAGAGACAGAGAGGGGGGGAGGGGGGAGAAGAAGCATTTCATATTTCATGCCGTACCAAGTAATTATTAGGCCCCGGAACTGAATCGATCTTGTATTGTCAAGCCAAGGGGACGCCATTAGTGTTACCTTGTCCGATTATCTCCCTTGCGACTCGTCGTCTAGGTAATGCAATTTTAATCTGAAGTTTTCCGTTGCTCGATATTCAAGCTGGAGCCCACGCACAAGGAGTTATTACAAAAGCAACTACTCCGCTCGTCACAACTTTAATCACGCCGGACAAGCAAAGCTGACAGCTCAACAGGAAGATTTGGATAGCTCCTTGTGCAAGCAGCAAAGATAATCAACCAACTCAAGCAATGTTATAATCAAATCGCTCAATTTTTTTTAAATGAATAAGCTCGGGTTCGTAATAACGGCGACAGATCAACCATGGTTTTAGTGAATTGAAAACTACGTTCAGAGTTCTTGTGGGGGGGGGGGGGGGGGGGGGGGGTCCCAAGGACACATACCTAGAATAGGTCCCCTGACTTCAAACCTGGCTAATGTCCACAGGTTATCCTCATCTCAGTCATAGTCACCTACAACACTGCTTCCCTGGTGGTGGTGGTAGCGGTGGTGACGGGGGAGGTGTGGAGGGGGGGGGGGGATCCCTAGGACACCTACTTAGAATAGGCACTCTGACTGGTGGTGACAGTGTCGTCATTGTAGTATGCAGTGACAGTCTGGTGGTGACAGTGTCGTCATTGTAGTATGCAGTGACAGTCTGGTGGTGACGGTGACGTCATTGCAGTATGTAGTGACAGTCTGGTGGTGACGGTGACGTCATTACAATGGTACAGTGACAGTCTGGTGGTGACAGTGTCGTCATTACTGTGAACCAAGTTTTCCTTACAGTTGTCTTAAAACCAGGGGACCGCCAGGGAACCCAATTTTCTTACAGTTTTGGCCCCTGCCAAAAATAAAAAGTTGTTTGTGTTTTAACCAAAGCAAAGTACAGCATACCGGAGCAAAGTCAGAAAAAGCTCTGAAACCAAACTGGGTTTTGAGGCAAGTTTATTTCGCAGGGTGATACAGGAATCCATCCATTATATAAAAGGTTCAAAAGAACGCTATTTATTAGGACAAGAATACAATCTGTTCCCCAAACCCCTAATAAATAGCGTTCTTTTGAACCTTTTATGTGTTTGGATCTTGTTTGAGAACGCCAGCAGTCTTTCTTGTATGCCTATATGTATATAAATAATGCCTGTAATTTGATATCTATTCATCAGTAGCTTAGCAAGGACTAGTTGTTAGACAGGTTTTTGACTGAACCTAAACTACAGTACCTGTAAAATAAAGTTTTTGAGTTCGAGTTCGAGTTCTTGTTTCAGATTTTTTTTCCTCGTCAATTTTTTATTTTTTATATAAATTATGTATAAAAAATCATTCATTGTCATTGTACTAATTCTTCTAAGCATAATTTATCGTCTCGGCAACACCGAAAGTTCTTACCTTCTGGGTGTTGCATAACGAACCCACAGAAGAAAATTTCATCTGGCATTCCTGGAGCTCTGCGGTCCAAATGATGCAATCAACTTTTCAGCACATGCGCAGGTTTGGCAGAAAAATCAGTTCACCACTATTGGCATTTAGGCGGGTTTCTTTTTTCGTGTCCCAGGGTACAGCACATACGACTTCTTTACGGTAGGTAGGTAGGTAGTGTTGCTTTATGTCCTCAGATGTCGGCTGACATATTAGGGACAAGCTGAGACCAATGCCGAAGCATGGTTCAATATAGCTTTACGTCCACGGAAACCAGAAGGCTCGTTAGGACGGACAGCCCAGGACGGCCACCTCGACTCTCACACAGCTCCTGAACTATGACTTCTTTACGAAATGTGATGACCAAGGTATAGGCTAGTGCAGACCGTTTCCGGTGTCCATTCACACAGCTCTTGTGTCCAGTCCTCCAACCATCATGCAGCAGCGAACAAGTTCGAGAGTCCGAGAGTCCGACTCTCTTCCTGCTTGAAGCCTAATTAACTTCCATCGATCCTTGCACAGACTGTGTGTGAGCTCAGCTCACTGGAATGTGAAAGCCCAACAGCAAAGACGTCGCCCTCCTCCCCCCCCCCCCCCCCCCAACCAAACCAACTCACACACCCCTCCCCCAATGCCTCCAGACCATCCCCATGACCCCCCCCCCTCCCCCGCCCCCCTCCCTTCGCTCCATCTTTTTTTCCCTCCCTTTCCCATGAGGCAGTGGCGGAGTTTCAGTGTGGACGAGGTGTGTGCTGACGCCCTGTGTTGACCACCGGCTGGCTTCAAACCTGACCCTCCCCAGGTAGTCCTCGCCTCGGTCACAGTCATTGCCAACACTGCTCTCTCTCTCTCTCACCACCCCTTCCCGCTTGCTGGGCGGGGGTCCAAGGACACGTACTTAGAATAGGTCCCCCTGACTTCAAACCTGGCTCCTGGGTGATGTCCACATGGAGTCCTCACTTCGGTCACTGTTAGTGTTGCTGCCAACACTCGTTCACTGGTTGGTGATGGGAAATTGGAGGCGGGGGGTGGGGGGGGGGGGGGGGGAGGGGGGGGCAGGGGTCGGGGGAGGGGGGGGGAGGCGGACCCAAGGACACGTACTTAGAATAGGTCCGCTGACTTCAAACCTGGCTGATGTCCACATGGAGTCCTCACTTCGGTCACTGTTGCTGCCAACACTCGTTCACTGGTTGGTGATGGGAAATTGGAGGGGGGGAGGGGGGGGGGATGGGGTCGGGGGGAGGGGGGGGGGTCCAAGGACACGTACTTAGAATAGGTCCGCTGACTTCAAACCTGGCTGATGTCCGCCTGGAGTCCTCACTTCGGTCACTGTTACAGCCAACACTCATTCGCTGGTGGTGGTGGGTTTGGGGGGAGGGGGGGGGGGTGATGACAGGGGGTATAGGGGTGGGGGGGGGGGGGTTAGGGGGGCAAGGACACGTACCTAGAATAGATCCCCTCGACTTCAAACCTGGCTGATGTCCACAGAGAGTCCTCACCTCGGTCACTGTCATTGCCAACATTCGTTCACTGGTTGGTGGTGGGGGAATGGGGGCGGGGGAAAGGGGGGGGGTGCGAGGGGAGGTGAGGGCAGGAGGTATGGGGGGAGGGGGTCCCAAGAGCACGTACTAAGAATAGGTCCTCTGACTTCAAACCTGGCTGATGTCCACCTCGGTCCACCTCGGTCACTGTCATCACCAACACTGCTTCCCCGGTAGCGGTGAGGGGGGAGGGGAGGGGGGCGGAGGGGGAGGGGCGATCCCAAAGACACGTATCTAAAATCGGTCGCATTGACTTCAAACCTGACTAACGTCCACAGGTCGTCCTGCTTCTGTCACAGACAGTGGTGGGCTGAGTCCAAACTAAAGTGGCCACCTTCGAAAACATCCTGTGGGCGTACTGCCCTGGACATGCCGGAGTGAAAGGAAACGACCGAGCAGATAGACTTGTGGGCAAAGCTTGCTTCTCGGAAGATCTGAAGTGTTGAGAAGCTTGAGACACTACCTGCGGGCACAAAGCCAAGGACATCACACCATCGACCGCCTTAGCGGCGTTGCATGTTTGTGTGTAAGTTGTAAAGCGTTTTGAGTCTCCGAAGTCGCTCTATAATTCACTATTATGATTATTAAGTGCGTATATTAAGTTGTGTATAGTCAGTATATTCGTGTGTGCGTATGCCTGTGCGTGTGTGTGTGCGTGCATGTGTTTAGAATAGTCTCTCCCGATATGATTTGGCGCTTTACAAATACGTTTCATTTTATTTTTTTATAACTGTTATTGTTATTATGATTATTGTTATATTAAGTGTGTATATTAAGTTGTGTATAGTCAGTATATTCGTGTGTGCGTATGCCTGTGCGTGTGTGTGTGCGTGCATGTGTTTAGAATAGTCTCTCCCGATATGATTTGGCGCTTTACAAATACGTTTCATTTTATTTTTTTATAATTGTTATTGTTATTATGATTATTGTTATTGTCATCATTAATGTCTAATGTAGCCTATATTGCGTGCGACGGTGTAATATTTTGTGTATTGTTTTTCTTCCCCATGACCATAATGGCCCCGGTGTAGTGAACTTTCCAGTTCGGATGGGATTCCGCCCTTTTCTAGCCTCATCATAATGTTTTGCTATGCTTCTGTTGAATAAACTATGCATAAATCAATGATTTGTTCTCACACAGACGACACAAACCTCGTTTTTTAATAGCGAAATAAACCTTAACGACGCGGACCGTGCTTCATCAAGAAGCTTGTCTTGCATTTCAAGTTTGCCACGAGCCAGTGAACAGTTTTCGTTTCTTTGTCTCGCCGATCTAGTGTCCGCATGTCTGCATACGTAAACATGTTTTGCAGGCAAAGCGTTTAGCATTTATTGCCTAATGGCCTGAAGCAGCCCAGTTTTAATGACCACTTTGTGCATAATTACTGACTTCATATTTGATGCCGAGTCAACCACGTAGGTCAGAATCACAGCAAAATGAAAGTTCCAAAACGCAAGCAAAGTCTGATCAGCTGCTGATCACTTGAAATGAAAGCAAACGTATAATGACAACAAAACAAACATACGAACAAAAGAGAGAGAGAGAGAGAGAGAGAGAGAGAGGGAGGAGAGGGGGGGGAGAGAGAGAAGGGGGGAGGAGGGAAAGGGAGGAGAAGAGGAGACAGAGAGAGGTGGGAAGAGTGGAGGAAAGAGAGAGAGAGGGGGAGAGAGAGGGTTGGGAGGGAGAAGAAGAGAAGAGAAGTAGAGAGGGGAGAGGGAGTGAAGAGAGAGAAAAGGGGGGGAGAGAGAGGAGAGAGAGAGAGAGAGAAGAGAAGAGAGGAAGAGAGGTAGAGAGAGAGAGAGAGAGGAGAGAGAGAGAGAGAGAGAGAGAGAGAGAGAAGAGAGAGAGAGAGAGAAGAGAAGAGAGAGATGAGAGAGAGAGAGAGAGAGAGCAGAAGAGAAGACAGACAGACAGACAGACAGACAGACAGACGACAGACAGAACAGACAGACGACAGACAGAGACAGAGAGACAGAGAGACAGAGACAGACAGACAGACAGACAGACAGACAGACAGAGCGACGAGACAGAGACAGACAGAGACAGAGAGAGACAGAGACAGACATAGAGACACAGAGACACAGAGACAGACAGAGACACAGAGAGACATAGACAGAGAGAAACATAGACAGAGACAGAGACAGTCTAATGCCCTGATGCACGGCGTGAGAAAAAGACTGCAAGGATGAACGACTACAGAGGCGAATGTCAATCAGATACCCGGATTTGTAATTCAGATTGATTTTTCAAGTAGCCTCTCCTTCTTCCGCGTTCCCAAGCACTGCTAAGCTCACACCATCAACCCCAGTCGTGATGGTCAAGTCTCGTGCAGTCTGTCTCAGTGCTGTCCATTCCCTCGTCAGCTTCAGTCTTGATGAGGTCCACATCCTCTGGCCAGCCTGGACGTCTGACGCCTCGGTCAGTGTGACATTAATCCTGGAGGATGTGCCGTATCATCGGCGAGAGATGCCACAAGTATCATTTTTGTCCCGACAAAAGTTTTGTCGCGACAAAAGACGTGTGTAATTGTCGCGTGGGTGTGTGTGTGCCTTTAGGTTCTTTTTTGTTTGTTTTTGTTTTGTTTTGTTTTCTCTGCCGAGCTTGTGATGTGACTCAGCTTATATCGAATGTTTCTCTTCAACGTACGCACTTCTTTCTTAATCCTTGCATCGGTGGTAACAGAATCAACACAGCAGGGAGTTAATTAGCGCTTGAAATACGAACACAAGTACGACACCAAAGACCTGAGTCACCTACGGTAACTCTCACCTGGTCCC
>JABMCL010000745.1:652500-660000 GCA_018857735.1 Alviniconcha marisindica
CCCTCACCACCGTCACCATCGGGTAAAGTGAAGTTGGTCGTGTTCAAGATGAGTGTACTTACGAGTGTCCACGTTCTAGCTCTGCGGAACAATAGCACAGTGTCTTGGAGCCTCGCTTTCACAAAACTAGGTCGAGCATGCACTACGTCATACCTAAGGGTCACGTGTCATCTACCTGGCCACGTGTTACCTCCGCTTTCTAGCTATTAATAGATGGAGAAGAAAAGAAAAACTTCCCAAAGAGTAAGTTGAAGAACAGTCCATGCGGGCTGACAAAGGCCAATAAATTTAAATTATGTTATGGGATTAAAACACACAGACATACACATACACGCGCGAGCGCACGCGCACGCACACACACACACACACACACACACACACACACACACACACCACCACCACACACACACCACGACACACACCACACACACACAGCACCACACACACACACACACACACACACACACACACACACACACACACATCACCACCACAAACACTACCATTAACAACAACGAAAAACTAAAAAATTTAAATCAATAATAATAATAGTAATAATAATAAAACCGGAAATTGTCTGGATTGAAGAACTCACACACATTTCCACTAAGGACCATGTATATTGCTTCAGAACCGTTCTCAAAACTGAAGCTCAGTTCAGGTGGGATAAAGGAGAGAGAGAGAGAGAGAGAGAGAGAGAGAGAGAGAGAGAGAGAGAGAGAGAGAGAGAGAGAGAGAGAGAGAGAGAGAGAGAGAGAGAGAGAGAGAGAGAGAGAGAGAGAGAGAGAGAGAGAGAGAAGAAAAGAAAAAGATACTCGGAAATTGTCTGGAGTGAAGCAGAACTCACACATTTCCAGGAGAGAAAAAAAAGGGGTGAAAAACTACAGAAAGGAGGTAGCTTGTCCACCGGCACGTCTGTTATACTATGCTTGTTCAGCGCTTTGAGCCGCAGGGTAGACGCTTTACAAATTTCCATTATTATCAGTGATAGACGTGGTCAACCTGCTTCTGGGAGATTTCCTGGAGATGCGAGTGATTTCATCTTCAACACAGACCGTGTCTTTGTTTTCTTCTTTATCCCATACAAAAATAGTATTACTTCACAACACCCGCTTGTACTTGAGACATGGCGGGAAATCGCTAACTGCACCCCCCACCCCCCTTCTCTGTCTCTGTCTCAAACACACACTCTCTCTGTCTCTCTGTGTGTCTCTGTCTGTCTGTGTCTGTCTCTGTCTCTCTCTGTGTCTCTCTGTGTCTCTGTCTGTCTCTGTCTGTCTGTCTGTCTCTCTCTTCGTACTTATAATATGTTTGTGGTATAGTCGTGCTTATTTGTGTTTGTAGTATAGCAAGGACTGGCTGTTAGATAGGTCCAAATGGACCTAACGCTACTATCGTTGAGCATTAAAGTTTTCGAGTTCGAGTTCTCTCTCTTTGTCCCTGTCCCTGTCTGTCTGTCTGTCTGTCTGTCTTTTATCTCTCTCCCCCCTCTCTCTTTATTTCTCTCTCCCCCCCCCCCACCCACCACACACACACACTCTCTCTCTCCCTCCCTTTGGCGTTGATCTTCGCTGACTTACATCTTCTCCCTGGCTGCCTCAACACAAGCAAGACCCCCATCAGTTTAGCCACCCATCATAGCGGGTCGTCATGCGGAAAGTGAAGATAGACACTGCCACCCTTTGTCCCTGACACCCCGCTATCACTTCCGGCCACGGGCCAGTCAGCTCGGAGTTATCTACCCTGTTTGAGGGCTGTCCGGGCTCTAATTGTCCCCCTCCCGACAAAGAAGAGTGAAAAGATGGCCGCCGCCCCGGGTCTGGCAGATAGCAGCCGTTGCAACTGATCATTTCCACTCGCTGAAGACGGACGGGCGGGGGGAGAGGGAAGGAGGAAGATGCGGGAGATTAAAGGTGATAGGTCTTTGTGCTTCTTCATGGACCGCCTCCTCCGATCAAGCAGACGCTCATTCTGTTGACACCATCTCAGCCGAAGGACGGCAAAGTGATGGTCTGACTGCAGCAGACTCCCGAGAGACAAGGGCCCTCAAAGAGAGTCAGGTTTCACCAAATTCCCGGGTTCATCTCGTCAAAGCCTCGCAGAGAGACACAGGGGTTTAAAGACGCCGAAACCTAATGCACGACCACAATGGCGGAGCATTGTTGTCTGAGCCAGATCTGGGAAAGCAAGCTGACAGAAATCACTGCACGTCTCATCGCGGTAAAATAATTTACTGGAAGGAAGAAGCATGCTTGTAGATTTGTTGACAATGCTGCTGTCACAGTCTGATCCGGTAAAATGAATGTTTTCGTCTGGTTGTGGGTTTTTCGTTCTTCCTTGAATGTTGCTTTACGTCCACACACGGACTAAAAAAAAAAAGAGACACTGACTGAGAAGAGAGAGAGAGAGAGAGAGAGAGAGAGAGAGAGAGAGAGAGAGAGAGAGAGAGAGAGAGAGAGAGAGATTGATTGAACTTTATTTCTCAACGTGAAGATATTAGCACAAAGGCCGACTCACATATCTGCCGTTGCTGCAGTACTACTAATAACCAAGACATTCACAGTGAAATGTTATTACAGAAGGCTATAGACAAATACAGCATCAGTAAAAAATAAAAAATAAAATAATAATAATAACGACAACAACACATATAAAACGAGACAGCGATTGTAACGAGAGAGAGAGAGAGAGAGAGAGAGAGAGAGAGAGAGAGAGAGAGAGAGAGAGAGAGAGAGAGAGAGAGAGAGAGAGAGAGAGAGAGAGAGAGAGACAGACAGAGACAGAGACAGAGACAGAGACAGAGACAGAGAGACAGAGAGAGACAGAGAGAGACAGAGACAGACAGACAGACAGACAGACAGACAGACAGACAGAGGAGGGGAGGTGGGTGGAAAGAGTACTCGAACTCGACAACTTTATTTTACAAGGATTGTAGTTTAGGTTCAGTCAAACCTGTTGAACAACTAGTCCTTGTCAAGTTAAGCTACTGATGAGTAAAACAAAATATATATAAAAAAGTATAAAACAAATTACAAAAAATCACAAGGCATCATTTATATTACATACATACACAAAGAGAGACACATCGACAGACAAAAAAAGAGACTGACAAACAAATGGACAATTAGAGGCAAAGAGAACGTAGATCGATCAAATCCTTGCACAGGAAGCGAAAAGTCTAAAAAAAATAATAATAGTGTCGCCAAAACTATGAACCTTTCTCTCTCACACATCTAGCAGAGTAGCAGCCACAAAAATGAATGTGCACAGCCACGCACTGGGCACACAACGGCGATCCATAAAGTGGAACAACGGAAACCAAACCCCGGTGACGTGCTTGGCCGTAAGAATTAGTGGCACAAAAAAACGATATGTGATCCGTTTTATTCTCGCCCCAGCTGACACCGTTCGTCTTCAAAGTGCAGGTGTTGTCAACTGTTTGATCTTTAATATATATGTATATACACTTTCGCAGTGAGCCGGTTTGGCCCAGCGGCAAGGCGTTAGGCTGGAAAGCAGAAGGGCCCCGGCTCGAGTCTGCTTCGGCTCTTCTTTCTTTTCAAAAGTTGTGGTCCGTGGACTCTGTCTTCATAGTTCAGGAGCTGTGTGAGAGTCGAGGTGGCCGTCCTGGGCTGTCCGTCCTAACGAGCCTTCTGGTTTCCGTGGACGTAAAGAATTATTGCACCGTGCTTCGGCATTGGTCACAACTTGTCCCTAATATGTCAACTGACATCTGAGGACATCAAGCATCACTTCACCACCACTCTGTCTTGTGACTTTGTCCCTGACAGTTAATGAAACATTAAAATGGCTCTCATCGCTGCCCATCTTAATGCAGGAGTCATTCTAGTTGTGACAGTGTAGCGACAGGTATATAATCTCCCTCTTCCCCCCCCCCCCCCTCCAACCCCTCCAACCCCTCCCCCCATCTCCCCGTCACTAATAAGCCTTGTGGTTTCTGTGGATGTTAAGCACCGTGTTTACTTTAATACACTTTCGCCAGCTACATGTTCTGCTTTTTGTGCTGAAAATCACCCGGCTTATACAGGATACGTATTTCATCGACATATTGTGTTTCTTTATCTACATTTTTAAAAATCTTGACAAATTGATTCATGCACTTCTTGGGTGTGTTAACTGACGTTTATTTTGTCTCGTTATTATTTATGTCAAATTAGAGTATTTTCGTTAGTGGTATGAGTTAAATTATGTATTGTTCACCTGCGTCCACCTTATTTTAACACTTTCGTCTGTTCTTATTGTTGCTTTTTGTTTTTAATTTGGTTGTATGAGTCCGTCTGATGAATGGAACTGCCCCTTGTGGGACGAATAAAGTGCTAGTGTTACTGAACTGACTTCAAAAATGTGTGTGTGTGTGTGTGTGTGTGTGTGTGTGTGTGTGTGTGTGTACGTGTGCGTGTGGTGTGTGTGTGTGTGTGTGTGTGTGTGTGGTGTGTGTGTGTGTGTGTGTGTGTGTGTGTGTGTTGTGTGTGTGTGTGTGTGTGTTGTTGGTGTGTGTTGTTGTGTGTGTGTGTGTGTGTGTGTGTGTGTGTGTGTGTGTGTGTGTGGGAGAGAGAGAGAGAGAGAGAGAGGGGAGAGAGAGAGAGAGAGAGAGAGAGAGAGAGAGAGAGAGAGAGAGAGAGAGAGGGAGAGAGAGAGAGAGATAATAATAATAGAAAACTTTTTTTTCACTGCGCTTTACGGGCAACACTCTCCAACATTTTCTAAGTGAAAACAAAATAATCAAAGCTAATAATGTTCATGAAAGTAATACATATATCAGAATTAGCAATGCATATATATATATACACAAAAAATATAAAGTGCATGTGCCGTATGAGAAGCGGAAGTATATAATACAAAGAAGAAGAAGAAGAAAACATGTTAGAGAGAGAGAGAGAGAGAGAGAGAGAGAGAGAGAGAGAGAGAGAGAGAGAGAGAGAGAGAGAGAGAGAGAGAGAGAGAGAGAGAGAGAGAGAGGGGGGGGGGGGGGGGGGTAACGTTCTGGACTACATTATGTGTTATCGAAAAAGATGAATTCCGTACACAGGCTGTGATTGTCTGGTACATGAGACGTGCTCCTTCATGGACAGAAACCCAGCAGGTGGATGCATAAAACTGTCAACGTGTTCATAACTATCTTGTTTACTTGCTTCATTTAATAATATGCACAGTCAGCGACGGCACCTGTGTGTCACTTTGGGACTGTTGATATGATGCCATTGTTTTCATTTCTGATGTATAAAGCATTGGAGAAAAAGATTTGAACCATGTGCTCGAGTCAGTTGCCTGATCCTAGCTATTAATTTGTTCAGAGCTCAAAACAAAAAACAAACCAACAAACAAAAAAGGAATTTATTAGCTATGACTATGCTCACACTATCTGTCTCTGTCTCTGTCGGTCTGTCTGTCTGTATTTATTTCGCTCTCTCGCCCATTGTTCCACGCTCCCCGTGAAGTGAACATCAGCTAAAGTCCTTCCCTTTGAGATGATTAGGTTACTGTTTAACAAATAAGCTCCGGAAGAAACTGCAAAAATATTGCAACAACAACAATCAAAAAACAAAACAGACAAACACAAACAAGAAGAAGAAGAAGAAGAAGAAAAATTCGGTTATTATAGTTATGAATTACACTGGAAGCTACACACATAACAGCTGCAAAGAAACACGACAGATAAAACATACTGAAGCTAACACACACACACACACACACACACACACACACACACACACACACACACACACACACACCCGCACACACAACACACAACAAAGGCAAGCACACAGAAGAAGCAGAAAAAGAGAGAGAGAGGAAGAGGAGAGAGAAGAGAGAGAGGAGAGAGAGAGAGAGAGAGAGAGAGGAGAGAGAGAGGAGAGAGAAGAGAGAGAGAGAAAGAGAGAGAGAGGACGAGACGAGAGACAGAGAGACAGAGAGACAGAGACGAGAGAGACAGAGAGACAGAGACAGACAGAGACAGACAGACAGACAGACAGCAGACAGACAGACAGGGACAGAGACAGAGAGACAGAAACAGACAGACAGAAGAAGAAGAAGAAGAGGCCGAGGCCGCGCCAACAGCAAAAAACAAACAAACCAAGAGCAAGATGTCGTAAACCAGCGCTTGAAGTTTGAGCAACTCTAGCACTGCGCTTGCTCCATCTCGAGCGCACAAACTGTAGCCTGGACGTATTTTCATCCAATTTGTAGACCCCGTTGAACTCGCTCGCCTCTAACTCCTAGCCGAATGTCGACTTGTCACGACGCGCCAACAAAGAGACCGGGATCGTGTGTCGCCCTTTCTCCATGTTTTATTTCCCTCTCCGTCGTCTTTAATGGCGCCACCCGATTACGCGTACCTTAAGCCATTGTCCAGAAGTGTTCGCCGAAAGCCACAGTTTTCGTAACCCGTCACGGCTGGAAGTCGTAAACCCAGAAACAGAACGGCGTACGGCATTCGTCACGATACCCGCGAATGGATTCCGCGTCGACTGCGGACTGAAGAGAGAACATCCTCAGGTGTGATGGTGATTCACCGCGTTCACGGTGGAGCGATTGAAGGTGTGTCGATGATTTATGCGACTAACAGTGGTGGGAATGTAGGTGGACAGGTGTGGCGTCTCCTTTTGTGCCAGAAAATTGATCGTACTACCATCCCAGCCCACACCCATCACCCTCATTGCCACAGAACAAAAAGCACAGTGTTTAATTCTACTGCAGTTGGTCTAGTGGAGCTACGTCTAGTGTTTGCCTCGTCTTTTTGTCGCCCAATACTCGCATTACATTTTTTGACATGCGCAGTAAATGCGAAGGAATCTACCACAGTACTTAACCGAAGCGATCAATAAGGAGAAGAAGAAATAAGCAAACAACTGAATTATTTAATGCAGAAATACACAGACAGAAATAATAAGAAACAACAACAACAACAAACAAACGAAACAAAACAAAAACAACAGAAACAAAACAGAGGAAACATAAAAAGAAAGAAAAAAAGAAAAACGAAGTCGGCACCTAAGAACTAAGTAAAAAACAAACAAAAAACAACAACAACAACACGCAAGTGAAAGATGATTGGCTGAATCGCAAAGGTCATCCTGATTTCTATCGGTCGTGAAATACAAGTTTGGTCTCGGCAAAAAGTGGCAAAACAGAGGTTTGCAGTACGTCTGTTCGTTCTAACGTATTACTTCAATTCTGTGCAACCCACTCGTGTAGTGTACGTAACACAACAGCTAAGAAGAAGAAGAAAAAGAGAGAAAAAAGCCTTTTCCAACGAATACTGCTGACTTTTACGCATGAATGATTGAATCAGTTCAACCCGTTCAGGCGCTACTGCGCACATTCTTGCCAGTCAGTGGTGTGCAACACACGTGTGAGTTTACGGGCGGGCAGGCAAAGCAACCATCACAAATGGCTGGCTGCGTCTCGGAAGATCTGAAGTGTTGAGGAGCTTGAGACACTACCTGATGGCACAAAGCCATGGATGCCACGCCCATC
>JABMCL010000745.1:675000-685000 GCA_018857735.1 Alviniconcha marisindica
TGTGTGTGTGCGCGCGCGCGCGCGCGCGTGCCTGTGTACGTGCGTGCGTGCATGTATTTTGGGCTGCATACTGTATCGTCATCCGTTGTTTTCCAACCACGAGACGTCAAACACCAACCTGAGGAACTCCGATGGATCAGCACACACACACACACACACACACACACACACACACACACACACACACACACACACACACACACACACACACACAACACACACACACACACACACACACACACAACAACACACACACACACACACACACACACACACACACACACACACACACACACACACACACACACACACACGCAAAGACTTCAAAGGGAAACTTTCAAAAAATGCAGAAAAAACAACATACACAAGTTCATTTCTACAGTGCCTTGGTCTACAAATGGGAAGTGCATGTAATCCCGTTTGCTCAGTAGGGGATAAACCAGGCGATTTTCGCGGGTTTACAGTCCACAGAAACGCGACCCTTGAAAGTGACGGCAACACAATCGTTAAACAGCAAAACAACGGCGTTATCAAAGTGGGTATCTGATGAACGTGGATGAGGAAGTATATATATGTATATGGGCACAACTGAATGACAAGCCCTTGAGAAAAACTTGAGGGGAACGTTTTCAGCGTTCTCTACATAGCCTCCCGAAATGTGTCTTGTTCGTTAGATTTCTTTATAATGCCACGTTGTCTTCAGAAAGGAAGGCCTATACTTGGAGGGGGAGGAGGGGGCGGTCGGAGGTGCTTGGGGGGGGGGGGGGGGTGGGGCCGGGGGTGGGTGGGGGGGGAGGAGGGCGTGGGGGTGAAACTAACGCCACACTGCCATCTTAGAGCTTAGGAGCTGTGTGAAAATCGAGGTGGCCGTCCCGGGCTCCCCGTCCGTAATAGTTCGTACGAGCAACATTGAGCGAACGCGTATCTACAGAGCTAGGGAGCTGTGTGAAAGTCGGGGTGGCCATCCTGGGCCCCCCGTCCCCAATAGTCCTTATGGTCTCTGTAGACCTAAAGCAACATTGAGCGAACGCGTATCTACAGAGCTAGGGAGCTGTGTGAAAGTCGGGGTGGCCATCCTGGGCTCCCCGTCCCCAATAGTCTCTGTAGACCTAAAGCAACATTGAGCGAACGCGTATCTACAGAGCTAGGGAGCTGTGTGAAAGTCGAGGTGGTCGTCCTGGGCTCCCCGTCCCTAATAGTCCTTGTGGTCTCTGTGGACGCAATGCAACATTGAACTTAAAGTGCCACCAGAAAAAATGACTCCTGCATTAAGATGGACAGCGATGAGAGCCATCTTAACGGGGATTTTTAATTGTTAGGGGCAAAGTAACAAGAACAGCGTCCGTTAAAAAAGAAAATCACATTTAAAAAAATAAATCCAGTATGTCTGTTTACTATTATTAATTTAAATGTTCTTTTTACATGTTGTTTTTATATTAATGAAACTTTAGTAGGTAGTTGAATTGCCCTGTGAAGGATGATTCAAATATAGTTAGTTGAATTGCCCTGTGAGGGATGATTCAAATATAGTTAGTTGAATTGCCCTGTGAGGGATGATTCAAATATAGTTAGTTGAATTGCCTGTGAGGGATGATTCAAATAGTTGAATTCCCTGTGAGGGATGATTCAAATATAGTTAGTTGAATTGACCTGTGAGGGATGATTCAAATATAGTTAGTTGAATTGCCCTGTGAGGGATGATTCAAATATAGTTAGTTGAATTACCCTGTGAGGGATGATTCAAATATAGTTAGTTGAATTGCCCTGTGAGGGATGATTCAAATATATTCACTTGACTTGAAAAATCACAACCACCGAAGAGAAAAGGGAGCCGACTCTGTAAGGGAGTTTGCACTGAAAGTTGACTCTGGGAGAGAAAGAAAAAAAATCCCTTGTAGCACCAGGGACTCGAACCCGCGTCACTAAAACTAAACACTAAAAAGCGTCTCCGTAAGGAAGTCTGCATTGAAAGCTGACTCTGGGAGAAAAATCCTTTGTCGTACCGGGGATTCGAACCCGCGTCAGTAAAACGCGCTTCCGTGGCTGATGAATTATCAGTCCAACTACGCTCTAGCAACTGAGTTATGCCCGCCCGACTGCTGGAGATTGGGACGACGTGGCCACCACAGCCGTACACACCAATAGAAAACAAAGTATGACCTTGCCACACAGCACACGCGGCCAAACAGACCAACAAACCAACAAACCACTGCATGCACACACACAAAACACACACACACACACACAACACACACACACACACACACACCACACACACACCACACACACACACACACACACACACACACACACCCCACAAACACAACCACAACACACACACACACACACACACACACACACACCACACACACACACACACACACACACACACACACACACACACACACACACACACACACCACACACACACACACACACACACACAACAATTACACACACACACACACACCCACACACACACACACACACACACACACACACACACACACACACACACACACACACCACACACAGAGCCACAGTTACACACACACCACAACACACACACACACACACACACACACCACACACACACACACACACACACACACACACACACACACACACACACACCCCACACACACCACACACACACACACACACACACACACACACACACACGCGCGCGACAAAACGGACAATCGTATTTAGTCACGCGCGTGCGTGTTCAGTGAATGACAAGGGCTCGACAGCGGCGCCCTGGCGTCGGCCTTTGTCAAATAATCAGTTCTCGCCAGCCTCATTGGGGATGCTGCAAATCCCGGCCAGCAGCGTGCGAAGCTGTAAGGGCGAGTCGTCGCTTAAGGAGGAAGCTGTGGCTGACTCCACATTGCAAGAACAAGTTCGAGTTTAGGGAGTCAACATTTAATGGACCCATGCATTCCTCGCGTAGTGTTGTCGCTCTCAACAAAACCTCTTTTTTTTTTGCGAATTGAGTCAGGTGTGTGCAAGGGGTGTGTGTGTGTCAGAGGGAAGAACGGTGTGAACACAGAGAGAGAGAGAGAGAGAGAGAGAGAGAGAGAGAGAGAGAGAGAGAGAGAGAGAGAGAGAGAGAGAGAGAGAGAGAGAGAGAGAGAGAGAGAGTAGAAGAACATGCGAGCGCAGTGAGTCTGCTCTAGAGAGGAGATTAGCGCTGTATAAAAGCGATCAACAAGAACAACATCAAGAGAGAGAGAGAGAGAGAGAGAGTAGAAGAATATCAGTGCAGAGTCTGCTCTAGAGAGGAGATTAGCGCTGTATAAAAGCGATCAACAAGAACAACATCAAGAGAGAGAGAGAGAGAGAGAGAGAGAGAGAAAGAGAGAGAGAGAGAGAGAGAGAGAGAGAGAGAGAGAGAGAGAGAGAGAAGAGAGAGAGAGAGAGAGAAGAAAAATGCGAGCGCAGGATCGCTACAGAGAGGAGATTAGCGCGTATAAAGCGATCAACAAGACAACCAGAGAGAGAGAGAGAGAGAGAGAGAGAGAGAGAGAGAGAGAGAGAGAGAGAGAGAGAGAGAGAGAGAGAGTCGAATGAGGGAAGGAAGTATCATGAAGTAAGGGGTGGTGGTGTGGTGGTGGAGGAGGGGGGGGGGGGAGGGAGATGTCAAAATGAGGGAAGGAGATGATGTCATGAAGTGACGAGGGGGCGGGAGATGAAGTCACTGAAGATATTGGAGGGTGGGGGGGGGGGGGGGGGGAGGGAGTGAAGTCTGAAGTGTGGGGGAGGGGGAGGGGGGGAGGGGGGGAGTAGGGGAGAGATGAAATCGAATGGGGGTGGGGGAGAGTGAAGACATGAAGTGTGGGGGGGGGGGGGGGGAATCATGAATGGGGAGAGGAGGGGGAGGGAAGTCATGAAGGGGATGGGGGGTGGGGGGGTGGTTGAAGTTTGAAGTTGAGGGAGGGGGGAGTGAAATCATGAAGGGGTGGGAGTGGGGGGGGGGGGGGTGAAGTCAGGAAATGTCGGGTGGGGAGGTGTGAAATCATGAAAGGTAGCGGGGGGTTGGGTGGAAGGAGTGAAGTCTGGAATTACGTGAAAACTCGGGAAAAGGGAAACAGCTGAGATGGTGCGATAATTAAAGCAGCTATGCTGAAATTTGCGCTTGTGTTGTATCGCCCCCATTAGCTAAAATACTGTTCTTCTGAACCTGCTGTGTGTTTTGAGCCTGCTTCGGAGTGCTCCCGCGCATTTTTAATAATAATAATAATAATAATAATAATAATAATAATGTACATTTATCATGCGCTCATCAACGCCCTGAGCGCTCACATGATATATATTAACCTAAATATGATATTCTATACACATGTAGAGCATAGTCCTACCAAAACAATTTACATAAAGTAACGAACTACAAACACACACACACACACACACACACACACACACACACACACACACACACACACACACACACACACACACACACACACACACACACACACACAACTGTAGCTTTAGTTAGGATGGAAATACAGTGAGAAGAGGAAGATTTTCAGTTTGGCTTTAAAAGATGACAGGGTTGAGCAGTGTCTAAGGTCTTGTGGGCGTGAATTCCAGATGTGGGGTCCAAAGCAAGAGAAGGACTTTTGTGTAGGGGAGCGGGGTGGGGAGTGAGGGAGGCAGGTTGGAAGCATGAATGAAGAGTCACAAGTCAGAAGTTGCTATAACATAACTTTTATTTACACCAACCAGCAAGCAGTGTAGGCTCTCCCTTGAATCAGATGCACTGGTAGCAGCTGGAACTAACTGACGACCTGCTACTGCAGGGACACTGGGGGAAAGAGGACGCGGCGGTGAAGATGATGTGGGGCTTCATGTCCTTGGATGTCGGGTTGACATATTAAGGACCCGGCGGTGAAGATGATGTGGGGCTTCATGTCCTTGGAGTCGGGTTGACATATTAAGGACCCGGCGGTGAAGATGATGTGCGGCTTCATGTCCTTGGATGTCGGGTTGACATATTAAGGACCCGGCGGTGAAGATGATGTGCGGCTTCATGTCCTTGGATGTCGGGTTGACATATTAAGGACCCGGCGGTGAAGATGATGTGGGGCTTCATGTCCTTGGATGTCGGGTTGACATATTAAGGACCCGGCGGTGAAGATGATGTGGGGCTTCATGTCCTTGGATGTCGGGTTGACATATTAAGGACCCGGCGGTGAAGATGATGTGGGGCTTCATGTCCTTGGACGTCGGGTTGACATATTAAGGACCCGGCGGTGAAGATGATGTGGGGCTTCATGTCCTTGGATGTCGGGTTGACATATTAAGGACGCGGCGGGTAGGTAGTGTTGCTTAATGTCCTCAGATGTCAGTTGACATGTTAGGGACAAGCTGAGACCAATGCCGAAGCATGGTTCATATAGCTTTACGTCCACGGAAACCAGAAGGCTCGTTAGGACGGACAGCCCAGGACGGCCACCTCGACTCTCACACAGCTCCTGAACTATGGACGCGGCGGTAAACATGGTGCTTAACGTCCACAGAAACCGTACGGCTTATTAGGGACGGGGAGAAGGGGGGGAAGGGGGTATGGAGGTGGGGGGAGAGGGAGATTATATACCTATCGCTACACTGTCACCACCAGAATGACTTCTGCATTAAGATGGGCAGCGATGAGAGCCATTTTAATGTTTCAGTAGGAAGTGATGGACAAAGTCACAAGACAGTGTCCACAAACCACAAACCTTTTTGAAGAGAAAGGAGAGCCGAAGCGGTATCGAACCGAGGTCCTTCCGCTTACCAGCCTAACGCCTTACCGCTAGGCCAAACCGGCTCTCAGACGCGGCGGGCCCAGCGCGCAAGTTTTAACACTTTAGATAATTGGGGCCATAAAAATTCCCACCCAATCAAAAAGAGAAAGGACGACAGGAAAGAAAAGGTTAAAGGGTCATGGCCCTCGACACACGCAATGCACTCGGTTACATTCGTTTCAGTTTGTGTTTTTTTTTTTCCTCCCAGTAAATGCTGCCTTCGTTTTGATTAAAAATTGGCTTGCATATGGGGTTTCACGAGGATTCACAGCCTCCAAGCCTTTCAACATGTAACTGTGTATTAGATGGTAATACCAGAATGACAGATTACACCAAACATCATGCAAAGAACCGAACAGTGGAAATATGAAGGTACAAAAAGAGACCCAATCCACCAAACCCTCCATCTTCCAATGAAGTTCTGATATTGTTGTCTTGATATTGAAGATTAATTTTAAGTTTTATGTGGTTTCTCTTTCTTATGAAACAAATCTTTAATAACAAGGAAGTTATGAGAACCACAAAGCAGTTATCAAAAACAGGAGTAATGGTTTTTTCTTCTCTGTCTGTCTGTCTCTCTAATGAAATGTGTCATTTATTCCAATATCTTTTAGGCTTAGATTTAAACTGAGTACTTCATGTACTCTATAAAGAAATAGCCTAATTGCGGTAAAACGGATTTTAAGACTTGAACGCGCTACACAGCAGGAAAATTGAGTTTGTCGAGATATGTTCGAGATGCTTTTATCTTCAGCCTAGAAATTCATTACCGACTGAATTGTTCTCAACGAAACTATTCAACAATATGCTTATTCTGACAACACAATGAATTGCTAGCTGTACGTATACTGATGAAAAGAGACACTAAAAGTAAGTGTCCCCAATGTAATTATACAAATTTAAAAAATGAGAGAGAGAGAGAGAGAGAGAGAGAGAGAGAGAGAGAGAGAGAGAGAGAGAGAGAGAGAGAGAGAGAGAGAGAGAGAGAGAGAGAGAGAGACAGAGAGACAGACAGAAGAAGAGAGACAGACAGACAGACAGACAGACAGACAGACAGACAGACAGACAGACAGACAGACAGACAGACAGACAGACAGACAGACAGAGAGACAGACAGACAGACAGAGACAGAGACAGAGAGACAGAGCGAATGACAGGGCAGAGACAGGGACAGACAAACATACAAACAGACAAAGACAAAATTAACAGACAGACACAGACACACACAGAGACAGACTGACAAGCAAACAAAGCACAGAGAGACAGACAAACAGACAAAGAGACAGAGGCACAGAGAGACAGAGTTCAATGCCTCACGTTTTGGGTCCACGCAGTCAAGTCCAAGGAGGTTCAGATGAATCACCTCATACACAAGGGAGCCTGGGCAACTGCTGTCGTCGCTGCGGTCAGCTCCACGTCTTCAGTGTCCAGGCGTTACGTAACCGAGTCAGTTCTGGTCACTCTGCCACCGCCATCCACCGTTCTGGTCTTTCCTCACAGTGTGACGATGGAGATGCCACTAGCTAATATCTGGCTAATTAGGCCAGCAGTTCGATTTCCTCGGAAATGGTAAAAGGCTGAAATCTCCAAGCTGGATACCAGGACGAGGAAGGAACCAAAAACCAAAAAACAACAACAGCTTATTCTTGTCAGCTTGGACACTTTACGAGCAAATTAAAACCGTTGGACCGAAAATCTGCCGTCCGAGCAAAACAAAAACCCATACACACACACACACACACAAAAAAAAAACCTGCCCAAATTATAAGTCCGGAGAGGGTGCGCAGGCATGACTAAGAATTAGTCTGTCCGATACGGGCAGCAGTATCAGAAAACAGGTGTGTAAAATCGATACCTTAATTAGACAAAACGACCCTAATTAACATGGAAAAACACGCAAAACACATCGTAAGTCACAACAGTTGCCAGCCACACGTGTTGGCTAAGTGGGTCTCGGTCATATTTCGCCGAAACACAATCAATAACAAAACAGTTCATCAAAAGACCCGCAGTGATACCCGACCTCTTGTCAATCAATGCTCGATCTGGCGGCTACATCCCAAACGAGATCGCTGCAGATTACGATTCAGGTATTCAGCGTTTGTAGAAAGACCAGCTATATATATTATATATATATATACACATACGCTGAACACGAGCCACTCTCTCTCTCTCTCTCTCTCCGTTGAACAAGCTCAATTCTGTGACGGCGCGTTCTTCGTCAGCGAACACCTGAGACGTAAATAGCCCTCAGTCAATAAACATTCCAACCCCGCAAGTCTCCAACAACGTACTCAACCGCCCCCAAACAAGTCGAGATGACAGAGCGGCAGACACATTTCCTCGTCACTTTCGCACCTTGTCGGTCTGTTCGGGTGTCGGTTTGCCTTCGGTAACAGCCGCCGGCGTCCCTCCCACTTTTCTCATTATTTAGTATTCCACGTGCAGTCAGCGAGCGGCAGGCTCGAAGCGCGCGCAAAAAGCCTCCATTCAGGTGTTGGCTGTCGGAGTCAGTGAACCAATCAGCGGCCAGGTCAATTTCGTCGCTGTGATGGCGATGGTTGAGTGACTGGGATAACTGGTGTGTTGAACAGGTGTGTTGAACTTGAAAAAGCAGGCATGCACGCACGCACTCACGCGCTCACTCACGCACGCGTTCACTCACACACACGGTACTCACTCACTCATGCACGCACGCGTGCACGCTCTCACTCACGCACGCACGCGCTCACTGAGTCACTCACGCACACACATACGTAAGTACACACACACACACACACACACACACAGACACACAACACACACACACACACACACACACACACACGAGAGAGAGAGAAGAGAGAGAGAGAGAGAGAGAGAGAGAGAGAGAGAGAGAGAGAGAGAGAGAGAGAGAGAGAGAGAGAGTCCAATAAAGCGGTCACAATCAACATTTGTGTATGGAGATTTTTTTTTAAAATCAACCACATCACCCCGAGAGAGAGAGAGAGAGAGAGAGAGAGAGAGAGAGAGAGAGAGAGAGAGAGAGAGAGAGAGAGAGAGAGAGAGAGAGAGAGAGAGAGAGAGAGAGAGAGAGAGAGAGGAATGATCAATAACGTCCTCCTCTGACGCAGAAGACATGACAATTCACTTTACCAACTTTTTTTAACAAATGTGGACGTTGATATCTATCTCTCTCTCTATCTATCTCTCTATATATAATTATATAAAATAAAACTGTCTTTCTGCCCTTTTGTTACCTGCAAAACAAACAAAACAAAACTAAAAACCAACCCCCCAAAATAAATAAAAACAAATGCACGTATTTGTCCCCAGCCAATTGCATAAATTTGGTGTTTGATCTGTGCGTCGTTTTTGTTCAAAATACCTGTGGGCAGATTAAGGTAACATTAATGTGCATGTTTTTTTCTCCAACTGTCTTAATGAAACAAAATATGCATTGCATAAATTTGGTGTTTGATCTGTTTGTGTGTGTGTGTGTGTGTGTGTGTGTGTGTGTGTGTGTGTGTGTGTGTGTGTGTGTGTGTGTGTGTGTGTGTGTGTGTGTGTGTGTGTGTGTGTGTGTGTGTGTGTGTGTGTGTGTGTGTGTGTGTGTGTGTGTGTGTGTGTGTGTGTGTGTACATTGTTATTGTTATGTATATTGCTTTTGTATTTGAGCTCCGTGTTTTCTTGAACTTTTGATGTTTTATCGTAAAATGGATTGAATGTTTTATGTAAATTTGCCACATGGCAAATTTCTCTACACAGAGGCAATAAAATTGTATTGTTTTGTTTTGTTCAAAATGCCTGTGTGCAGATCGGACCGTCTTCAAGGGGACACGGATCGTTTGAAGTTCGTCATGCTCACTGAACATAATGCCAGGAAATGGACTGAACTGGTTGAGGGGCTTGTAGCCTGTATGCTGGCCGTTGTCAGTAGTTAAGTGGAACACGCAACTGCTTTCATTGTGAGCCGGGTTGGCCTAGCGGTAAGGCGTTAGGCTGGTAAGCAGAGGGACCTCGGTTCGAATCCGCTTCGGCTCTCCTTTCTCTTCAAACAGGTTTTGGTTTGTGGACACTGTCTTGCGACTTTGTCCCTCACAATTAATGAAACATTAAAATGGTTCTCATCGCTGCCCATCTTAATGCAGGAGTCATTCTAGTGGTGACAGTGTAGCGATAGGTATATAATCTCCCTCTCTCCCCCACCTCCATCCCTCACCCCCTTC
>JABMCL010000745.1:690000-692500 GCA_018857735.1 Alviniconcha marisindica
AACAAAACAAAACAAACAAAAAGACAGAAAACAAAAAATAGAGACGGAAAAACAAAAACAAACAAGCAACAACAACAACAACGAATAAACGAATAAACAACAACAACAACAACACGCACACGCACACCCACACCACACACACACACACACACACACACACACACACCACACACACACACACACACACACACACACACACACACACAACACCACACACAACACACACACACACACACACCACCACACACACACACACACACACACACACACACACACACACACACACACACCACACACACACACACACACACACACACACACAACACACACACACACACACCACACCACCACACACACACACACACCACACACACACACACACAACACACACACACACACACACACCACACACACACACACACACACACACACCACACACACACACACCACACACCACACACACACACACACACACACACACACACACACACACACACACACACACACACACACACACCACACAACACACACACATAACGAAAAAAGGAAGGTTGGGAAAAGCCTGACCTTTAGGGTTTTTTTTTAAATTATTTTTTTTCCATGAATCTACCTATCCCCAAATCGACAGCCTAAGAAATTCTTCACAGCTTTAAGCCAACCAGTGCAATTCCCTTTTTGGCCCCCCAGTCACAGTGAAAAAAAAAAAAAAAAAACTGTTATTTAAACTTTCGAACCAGGATCGAATTCATTTCTTTCAAAAACAAAAAACCCCCCACACTTGCCCGCCAAAAAACCCTGTAAACGAAACCCATCCACTCTATAAATTTTCATGCCAAAACAACAAAGGGAGAACGGACCGCCTGTAAATTCTACCTCTAAGTGGCCCAGGCGATCAAAAAACCCGTTTTTTTTTAAGCCCAAAAAACCTCCCTTTTTCTCCCCCCACAAAGTCCCTAGGGGGGACCACATATCATAGCCGCCTTTGCTCATGGGCGTCAGGAAGCGTCGCGTTCTCCACGGGTCCATTCCGCCAAACCCCCAAAACAGGGTGAGGATTTTTCCCTTTTACGGAAAGGGGACTGTGGCGGCCCGGGTCTGCTTGACCCCGACCAAAGTTGACAAAAAGGAAGGGCTTGGGTTTTGGCGCGCATAAAAAGTATCACGGTTTGTGTCCCATGTCTTTTTTTTTTTTTTTTTTTTTTTTTACGTTTTCCCGCGCCCCCCATTTGGAAGCAGCAGTCCGGGGACCCTTTTTTTCTCTTTTTTTGTTTGTCTTCTCTCTTTTTCCTCTCTCTCCTCTTCTCTCTCTCCCCTTCTCTCTCTCTCTCTCTCTACCCCCACACACACACACACACCCCCTCTCTCTCTCCCCCTTCCTCTCAACACACACACACACACACCACACACACACACACACACACACACACACACACACACACACACCAAACACACCACACCACCCCCCCCCCCCCCCCCCCCCCCCCCCCCCCCCCTTCCTCTCTTTTTCTCCCCCCCCCTTCTTCTCTCTCTCTCTCTCTCTCCCCAAAACCCCAACACACACACACCCCCCCCCCCTTTCTCTCTCCCCCCCTTCTCTCCCCTTCTCTCTCTCTCTCTCTCATATATATATATATAAAATTTAAAAAGCGCGGCAGAAAAAGTGTAGTGGTTCAAATTTTCGCAATTTTACCCTGTACATTTTTCCCTTCCCTATTCTTATCCGACATAAATGTGATTTGGGCCCCCAAGTTTCTGGGCACAGCATTGTGACATTTTGAAAGGTTAAAGAGTAAAATGTTAGGGGGTCCAAAAAAACCTACAAGATGTTAGTTAAGGTAAAATGTTATGGTGGTCACGAAAAACCTACGATGATTAGTTAAAAAGTAAAATGTTATGGTGGCCCAAAAAAACCCCCGCAAGATGATTAGTTAAAGGTAAAATTTAGGGTTTGGGCCACGAAAAAAAACCCCAAAAATAGTTTTAGTCGTCTCCTTTGGGAGTCTGTTTGGGGGTTAAAAATTTTCAGACGATCTTTTGAGGATGCCCCTTAGATCCAAACCCCCAAAAAGGTTAAAAAGCCCCTTTTTATTAGCAAAAGACAAAAACCCATTTTTTCGGGGGGGGGGAAGAAGGACGGGGGGGAGGACAGATAACTAATAGATACAAATTTATAATTTTTAGCGCCCAGTCAAACAGACGCTATGTACCCCCCCCCCTAACAACAAATTTCACCGGTACAAAAAAAGTTTAGGGAATATCCATTTTCATTAACTTGAAAAATTTGAATTCAAATACCTTGCCCCCTCTTCCCCCCCCCCCCCCCCCCCCCCACACAACACAGACAGAGGGGACTATCAAACTTTCCCAATTTGCCATTCGAAATCCAAATACCCAGCTCCCCCCCCCCCCCCCCCCCCCCCCCAAAATTCTTTCAATGTTTTTATAATTTATTTCGAAAATTTAAATAGTCCCCCCCCCCCTCTCTCCCCCCCCCCCACCC
>JABMCL010000745.1:697500-700000 GCA_018857735.1 Alviniconcha marisindica
ATATTTCATTAACTGTGAGGGGCGAAGTCACAGAGATGAGAGCCATTTTAATATTTCATTAACTGTGAGGGCGAAGTCACAGTGTTCACAGAAATGAGAACATTAAATATTTCGTTAACTGTGAGGGGTAAAGTCACAAGACAGATGAGAGCCATTTTAATATTTCATTAACTGTGAGGGCCGAAGTCACAGTGTCCATAGAAATGAGAGCATTAAATATTTTATTAACTGTGAGGGGCGAAATCAGTGTCCATAGAAAGAGAGAGCATTTAATATTTCATTGACTGTGAGGGGCGAAGTCACAGTGTCCATAGCAATGAGAACACTTAATATTTCATTAACTGTGAGGGGCGAAGTCAAAGTGGGCATAGAAATGAGAACATTAAACATTTCATTAACTGTGAGGGGCGAAGTCTCAGTGTCCATAGAAATGAGAACATTAAACATTTCATTAACTGTGAGGGGCGAAGTCACAGTGTCCACAGAAATGAGAACATTTAATATTTCATTAACTGTGAGGGGCAAAGTCACAGTGTCCATAGCAATGAGAGGACTTAATATTTCATTAACTGTGAGGGCGAAGTCACAGTGTCCATAGCAATGAGAACATTAAATATTTTATTAACTGTGAGGGCGAAGTCACAGTAGTTCATAGTAATGAGAACATTTAATATTTCATTAACTGTGAGGGACGAAGTCACAGGTTCATAGCAATGAGAACATTTAATATTTCATTAACTGTGAGAGGCAAAGTCACAGTGTCCATAGCAATGAGTGAGAACATTTAATATTTCATTAACTGTGAGAGGCAAAGTCACAAGACAGCAATGAGAAGATGCATTTCATTAACTGTGAGGGGCAAAGTCACTGTGCGTTCATAATAACTCATGAGAGCATTACGCATTAACTGTGAGGGGCGGTGCGTCCGTAAACCACACATTGTTAGGAGAAATGAGAGCCAAAATGGGCCTAACTCTACCCGGCTATGGCCAAACCGGCTCATGCGTCTACGTTGTGTGTTCCAGCCTAGTATTGTATTGACGCGAGCTCTTCCAAGTTCAAAGCGCCTATGCTTCTACCAGAAACTCGAGTATCTTTGCTACTATAAAAATGACTTCAAACCATCTTTCAAAAAAGGTTGTGGTTTGTGGGATCACTGTCTTGTGACTCCTGTCCATCATTTCTAATGAAACATTGTAACGGCTCCCCATCGCTGCCCATCTTAATGCAGAAGTCATTCTGGTGATTGCAGTGTAGCGATAGGTATATAATCTCCCCCACCTCCATACCCTTCCCCGTCCCTAATAAGCCGTAATGGTTTCTGTGGACGTTAAGCACCATGTTTACTTACTTTTCTTCAAAACCCTGAGATGGTTTAATTAGCGGTAAGTGGTAGGGTTGGTAAGCGTAAGTGATCTCGGTTCGATACCGCTTCGGCTCTTCTTCTTCATTAGTTGTGGTTTAGGACACTTGGTTCAGGACTTTGTTCCTCACACCACGACACATTAAAATGTCTCATCGCTGCCCATCTTAATGCAGGTCATCTGGTGGTGACAGTGTACCTCCCTCCCTCTCCCCATTCCTAATAAGCCTTATGGTTTCTGTGGACGTTAAGCAATCATAAGCTGCCATTTTTCAAACCCGCCTCTGTTCCACACTCCATGCTCACCAGAGGCCACCAGCCAGTCTGTTATCTTTTTACCTGATTATCCTTTGTTTTACTACAGTTTGTTTTGACTGTTTCCTAGTGACTATAGTTTTGTTGTTTTTTGTTGTTGTTTGTTGTTTGTTTGTTTGTTTTGTTTGTTTGTTTCTCTTGATTTTTTGTTATGTCCATTGATTGTTACTTGATGAAATTGTCTGTCCGCCATATGGGCCCAACTACATGTAACACAGATAGCCCAAGGGGTTAGCAAGTTCCTTATGGTTCCAGCGCGACCATCTGACAGACTATTATGTTCAATATTCTGTTTTAAATCACAGCCGAGTATCGACTCACCTGCGCTGTTCTGGCAAAGTACTTGGCCTCGCCTTATATACTTGTTATCACTTCACGGCAAAACCTCCGTAACGTGAATGGAAAGAAAGAAATTGTGAATGTTTGGAAGTGTCTGCTTGCCGACAGGCGACTTTGGTTGGTTAGATTTGTTTCACGCCGTGTTGTCTCCGAAGAGGTACTTTTGGCGGGGACCGAGATCGGGAGGGGAAGAGGGAGACTGTACCTAACGCTACACTGTCACCGCCAGTGACTCCTGCATTGAGATGGGCAGCAATGAGAGCCCTTTTAATGTTTCATTAACTGTAAGGGGCAAAGTCATAAAGACAGTGTCTACAGATGGCCGATGTTCGTCAGAACGTTTAATAGAACAAAGTAATTTAATTTAGTCACCACTCTCTCTCTCTCTCTCTCTCTCTCTCTCTCTCTCTCTCTCTCTCTCTCTCTCTCTCTCTCTCTCTCTCTCTCTCTCTCTCTCTCTCTCCACACACACACACACATACT